>QVOA01001810.1:0-47602 GCA_014825685.1 Pseudomyrmex cubaensis
TCATCATCATCATCATCATCGCGAAACGCGGATGAATCACGGCACGTCTCGAGGTCACGTTTTATGAATCACGGGGCCCGACGGACGGGGCCTCTCTGTGATAGCGATCGACTCCCGATCTCTGTTGAGTTGCCGCGGGAGGAGGTGCGGCGGGGAATGCAAATGCATTCGCTCCGCTCGATCGAAGATACAAGGTGTCTCAACCCCGAGATTCATACCGCTCGTGTCACGGCGCGCCTCCACAAGGTGTACGGGGCCGTAACGAAAACGCCTTTGATTTGCATCCAGATGTTAGACGAAGTCGACGTGGGCGCGCGAAGATTTATTTTTCCGGGAAATTCTAATCCGCTTTGTGCGGATCTTTGTTTGAATTTCGGATCGGAATTTAATTTTGTAACTTTGCGAGATGAACAACGTCGATGAAGGATTCAAAATATTTGCAAAGCAATGCAGAAAGAATCCCTTTGTCAGGAATGTTATTCTTCGTGTTCTGCGAAGACGATCTCTGGAGGAGCAATCTCGGTCAGAGAAGTTAAAGATGAAGAGTAGAAGAGTAGAAGTATAAAAACATGTCGTGGAAAAAATATTTTACCTGCGGTCTACCTGCCGCTCTTCGGCGGATGAAAAGAGCCACATAGTTGTCATGGTGCGATCTTCTCAAAGACATAATTCGCCATTTTCTCTTTCAAGGAAATCCTCTGGCGGTTGCGCGTGGCCATTATCGAACCGCTAGCAGAGTCCGAAACGAAAAGGAAAATTTTTAAGGGCACATAATGTTCGCCCGTAAACGTAACCATCCGGTCTGTGGGCGCTCTCTCGTCCTTCTAAGGAAAGTCTCGGAAAAAGAAAAGACGCTCTCGCTGTGCTCTCGAACCGATCGAGACAGAAATACGTCTCTCGACTATTAGGGACGGGAAGACCCATGGAATGAAACTTCATTATTTTTTCGCCATGGATTTGTTAATCGATACTCGACATTTTGTTTATTTTTTTGTTTTAACGATATTATTTCTCACTTCGACAGGGTCGGTTTGTTACACATCGGCGCTCGTTTCGACACGTCGTAAGGGATTAATCTCGATATAACGAGGCGTAAGTGGCACATCGTGAGGTGCCACTTTGACGACGGTACGAAAGAGAGAGAGAGAGAAGAAAACAGATGGAAATGATAGCGAAAACGGTCCGAGTCACGTTAGACATCAGGAGTATTATCAGGTTTTTTTTTATGTATGTAAGCAACGCTTCGTCGGGATAATGCCACGTCACGTGATTCGTGTCGCGAAAAATAACGAAGCACGCTAACGGTGCGCAGCAAAATCGCTGTACGCATCAGACCTCTCGCGCGAAACGAGACGGAATCAGTTTTCCGGCTGGGAAGCCTTAAAATCACGAGGAATCCCGCCGAAGGCGACAGAGCGCGTTTTTCCCGCCCGTCCGGATCAGCCCGGCGGTAATTACCGGGTGACCTCGGCGAGCTTCTTCCGCCTCTCGATGTTTAATTAGAAGATTAAACGAACTTTTTTAGTAGGCGCGCCTCTTGCGAGCGGACGCTCTTTCGCATCTTCTCTGTTCTCTCTCTCTCTCGCTTTTTTTTCCGATGGATTATGGCACTTCAGACGATCGCGCTCGCCTCTCTTCTGAAATGTTCGTTGCAGCGTGTTAATAGGCGCGAGGTTGATTTATGGATCCGATAGAAACGCGCGTTGCGGCGGGAAACCGTGCGCTGTTAATCACGCGTGTTACGTCAACCGCCGCCGCGCTCGGTGGATTATTAATTCGCGGGGATACCCGTGGGATTGTTTTTTTTTCTTTTTTTTTTTGTTTTGCCAATGCGCGCGGATACATGTGCATTCTCCCTTCCCTCCCCTCCTTCCTCTCCCGCCGTCGATAGCGCGGCGAAATTTATACGAATCGTCTCGATGCGCGAGCGTTAGGGGAACGAAGAGATAGGGCGCGGAAACGGGCTTCTCGCGTGCTCCAAGCTGAACTGTGGGCTCGCTTTTCTGTTTTCGAGTATATGTGTACATATATATATATATATATACGTTGGCTGGCTGACGCACTGCGGTCGCTGCCACTTGATGTATAACCCACCGAGTCGCGAGATCTCGACTACACGGTAGATCTCGCGAACTAATGTCGGACAACACGAAAGCGAGCGCAGAAACACTAGGCGCCAGAAGATCCACCGTGTATAATCGCGCAGTTAAAGATCCGGAAGTCCGTTGATTTCTTCCGGCGATAATTCACGAACCTTCTCCGTACGAAACTTGTGCGAACGTATTGAAATTGTTCGAAAGAGAGTCTCTTTCGCACGATATTAGAAAAACTAGATCGTTTCTATTCTTTGGGAAATAAATATGTAAATAAATTTCTTCTCCAGTGTCCCAGTTTTTTTGCTCACATTGTTGCGGAATAAACAGCGGAATTTCAAGCAGCACGCGAATACAAAGAAATCGCGATCTTTGAATGGAGCACGCGCTTCGCACACAAAATTCATTCCCGGAAACGTATTGCTTTCTTTTATGCGAACGAGAAACATTTTTTTTTTATCGAACGTTCAATCCTTCTCGTGTCATCGTAAACGCTTCGTCCGGAAATTACAGCGCTCGACTGATAGTCCGTCTCTTTCTCTCTCTCTCTCTCTGTCTTACTTTCGTTCGATATTTTCCGTCGTGTGCCTTTGTTCTGGAATTTCAATTACTTCTCTCCTCTAGAGACGTCTGTAGAAACTGTAGCACACGTGTGTTAGTCCAGTTTAATCTCGTGATATGCTTTAATGCGATGTAAATCGCGAGTTTCATTTGTGAATTGCCCTGGACACGGAACTCTCTTAGTAAAATTGCGCCTTTCCTATTTCGCTTCGCTTCACTTGTTCAATTAATACGCTGTTACGCTTTTTCTTCCAAGTTACGACAGGGAAATCGTCACGATAATAACAACAATTGCCTCCGTTATTCCGGAGTTTAGTTCATCGAGTTTAAAACTATTTTTGCAAGTGGGAATAGTAACAGACAAGTTGTAGAACTGCGGCAAAGAGAAAATTTTCGGTGTTTATATCGAGCGGGTCAACGAGGCGAGAAACTTTTCGCGTTAAAATCGATCCAAGAACTGGGGCACGGATTAAACATTCAATTAGTTTCGCGAGCGAAACTGTCGGGAATAGACCGGCAAAAATATGTGACGAATTCGCGCTAGCGCTTAACGCGATTAATGATTGGCCCGATTCTGTCAGAGATCGAAAAGGTCGCGAGTCAGCCGCAAATAAACGAATTTCCATTTAAATGTTTGAAATTGCAATTTGTTTGTACCGCAGCGCGGTACGTTGAAGTATTGATCGCAGAAGTCTACCGCGATCGATCCGGCCGGTCATGTTAGATCTGAATTATTCATAGAATAATTTTCTCGTACATCTCCGGGGAGATTTTCGGAGCTGCTGTGTGTAATTGTCTCGATTTTACGTGCCGAGCGAACAAGTCGACCGACCTTTACCCCTCCCTCCCCCCCCGGGCGCGCGTGGACGACGATGTGGCTGCTGCACGTGAACTCGGCACGATCTCATTAATCCAATTAGCGCATCATTACACTTACCGCGCCTAATTGCGAGCTAATTAGTATTCTTCGTGTATTTTTTACCACTTGTAAATTTGCATCGCGTGTTGTAAAAAAGAGCATATCCCGAACCGACTCCGGTTCGTGGAAACAATAATATCGTCGGCATTAACGCTAATGGACTGTTGCTCCCGAACCAACACTGTCAACACTCAATAAGAATTATTTCGCGCGCAACCAATTACATCGACATAAAAGCTGCGCGAAAAAAAAAAAAAAAACAAACCGCACCAACGGCTCGTTAATTATCGCGCGCTGTGCTGCCTCTTTAAGCCGTATTCCGTACAACAGTCTGAACATAGCCGACGTTGCCTGCGTACGGTTCTTTTTGCTCGGGAGGAAAAGTTATTTCTCCACCCGAGAACAATTGTAAAAAAAATTGCACGTGCATTTAGAAAAATAAGCTCTCGTTCTTCCCACTCGAAAAAAAGCGTAATGTAAGAATTTATCGTATTACAATATTGATCTGGCACTGTGGATGCCGTCATTTGCTCGTAGCGCTCTCGAATTCAGTCATCGCACGTGTGACGCTGTACTAATCAGAGTGTTGTTTTGTGTGTTACAGGTGAGTCCCGATTGCTTGAAACAAATCGATCGCAATTATCGTTACTCTGATTAGCGGCTGATCGTCGCCGTAACGATAATTAATTACCCGATGATGCCGACGTGTTTTGGGATGCAATTTCCCAATGGACGCGGCCATATTAACACGTATGTACGTAACCGCAGAGATCTATATATACATATACATATATATATAGTTCTACACGCGTATATATACACACGCGTCTCATCCTTGTACCATCTATGCGCGCGCCCTGTTGCACAGATCCGGGGTGCGCATCCGCGGGCAAGAGAGGGAGAGAGAGAGAGAGAAACGCAGGAGAGAATACCACAGGTATTCGAATTCTCCCTCGTCGGTACACCGCTCCCTCGTCTCGCGAGCTCGTACGAAGAGAGCTACTCGCGGCCTTTGTTATATCGTCGATTGTGTTAAACGTTTAATTTACTAATGAACGTTGAATTTCCCCGCGGAATCGCCAACGCAAACTCTCCTGCCGTTGACTCTCGCGACGCGCGAGTTGCAAGACCAAAGTTTGAAAGCTTACACACTCTCTCACATGACGTTAATCCCGTGTCGTGTTACCGGTCACACCCAGGTGACTGGTGTATCGCCAGAGCGTTACGCCAGTGTTACGTTTAATATCAATTTACTTTTATACTTATGACTATTAATGTAATCGCGTTTGTTATTAATTGGAATCTTCTGTGCGTTGTGTAATCGCATTTAAATCGGCGGTGTAATTCAACAAAATGAAATTAACCGTTGCGGACTAAGCGAGAGAGACTCACGCAGAGAGAGACGAGATACGTTCGCGCGATATACGTGTATTACGCGGTTATTTGATTCGTATGATTCGAATAATTACTCTTTTCGACGATTCGTTTTAAATGAGCTGCGGAAGTTGATGAGATGACACACCCCCCGTTGTGTGCGTGTGTGCGCGCGCGCGCGTGTGTGTGTATCTTTCAAAGCGATCGTTTTGACGATTATTCTGTGATTCTAAAATTATTTTACAACGTATGTGCATTAAAATCCAAGAGCAATTTAAAGGTCACATGAGCCGCGTAATATCGGTATAATCCAAATGGCATTTGCGTGTGTTCGGCCGGCGATACTCGATAATGAGCGTTCAATTGCGATTCCGCGGGAAGTCGAGTGCGCGCGCGTTCGCGGGACATGAATAAAAATGAAACTGCGAGACACGAAAGCAATCCTTTAATCACCTCTTCTCTGCGGGAGAAGGAGAAAGAGAGGACCTCCCTTCTAATGAAAATTTGCGTTCTTATAATTTCACGGTTTTACTCGCGAGGAGACGAGAGGGAATGAAGAGAGAAAAGCGTCGAGATCTCGACGCGATCCTGCGAAAGGGGTAGAAAAGCGAGATGGGGAGCGACGAGGGGGATCACGCCAAGAGGAGGGGGATGTAATTAAATAAAATCTAACCGAGCGCTAACTGAAACCGGAGAAAAATTAATTGTACGACGACGGTACATCTGAAAGGCCGTGAGATTTCCAACTTTAATTGCGATGCCGATAACCCTCGCGAAATTCAAACAGATGACGAAATTTCTGTGTGCGGTCTATCGGTGCTTTTGCCGTTTCTCTCTCCGTTTTCGCGTCAGTCTCGAACACGCGCGATAGCGTCGTGTTGCGTTAAATGTATATAAAACGTATTAATTCACCGGTCGCAGCTTGTTGTTAAATAATAATCGATGATTGGCGAGCATAGGTGCGCGCGCTAATAATTAGAGCATTCGTTTCCATAATCGAGCGAGCGCTCGGAAATGAGTGTTTATCGTGATTTGTACGCGAATTATCGGCGCGCTTTGCTGGGTGCATTGTTGCACGTTTAAATATCGCGATAACGCAGATGATCGTTAAGCGAAAAGGTTTTGCGGCTGTAATCCGACGGCGTTATTTTCTCCGCTACGCCCTCTGAATTTATCGTCATTAGCTAATTAGATCATTTACAGCCACCGCGTTCGATTTCACGTTGAAATTCACGCTTGCTTGAATTTCAATACGATTTGAAAATTAAAAAAAAATATAATAGACTTCAGAAGAGGGCAATATTGTTTATTTCGAAAACTTATTCAATGTGCGTTTTCCTGGTTTGTGAATAATTTATTTTGGGAATCTCGATTCAATTTAATTTTCTAACTACACGGTTTGAGAGACACAGAAAAAAAAAAAAATACTCGGACGCGGAAGAGTCGAGAGTCCGCACGCCTGATTTACGAGGGTTGCAACCGAGTCACTTTATCTCTTTCCCTCTCTCTCTTCTTCTCTCTCTTCCGAGAGTTCACGCCCGGAATAACCTGTCGATGCGAACATTGTATTTTACGAGTGGGTGGTGGTGGAGAGCTGTTACATACCACTTCTCTCTCTCTCTCTCTTTCTCAGCATATGCTTCGGCACTCGTTGCACATGGGCAAGTCCGCGCCTACATGAAGCGTGTTTGTTTAGTTTACGTTTCCCACGATATCCATTACGGATTTATTTGCTCTTTCAAGTATCGGGCATGATCTTCGTTCGACGAAGCGCGGACACTCGATGTCGATCCTCTCGCGTCAAAGATATCGCTTCGCCCAAAATAATCCTCGATCACGTCAACGCTTTGTGTTTCTAATTCCGACACGATTTGGTTGTCGAGAAAATCGCGTCGTTTTTACGTTCTCTTAGGAAGTGAAACACTTGAAAGATGCTCAAGTGAAAAATTTGACGATCTAAGAATCGGGAACTTTTTTTTTATTACGTCTTTTAAATTTTATGACAGCAATTCTCGGAGTTTTCTTTTTCACATACTCGTAAAGAAAACATTTATTGAAGATTTTATGAGAACTTACAATAATTCTGAGAATAAAAATCCTTGATACGTTTGATCGCGAATACGCGCGATATATGTGAACGAGGTATATAAAATCACGTCGGACTCTTATCGGCGCGTTTATGTTTAGTAAATAGATGATCAAGACGGTTAATTATTGTACACGGGAAGTTTCGCGGTGCCGCGCAGATTATTACGCGGTCTATTGTCTGCAAAACGAGCCCGAGGCTACGCATCTCGCGTCGTTTTCTCAATCCGGCTGATTAGATTTGCCGTAATAATAGCTATTAGAGTCGGTACGAATGGAATTTAATGATGGAAGTCGAGATATGAGAGCGAGCAATGTGTGTATATACTGCATTACTTCCGTTCCGGTCCTGCAGTATTAATTGGAGTATACGCAGTTAATGAATTTAATAAACCACTTTCGTGTGCAATTTGCACCATTCGATCTGCGAATCGCGGCCGCGCTCTCTCAAAAGTTTTCCGCGAATTTCTACGGGAGTCTCGCGGAAGAAAAGACGATTGTTTCGAGATTTTAACGAATCGTGAACGAAGTGCGAAGTCACTTCTCTCTCTCTTCCTTCTTCCTTTCCGTAACGGTAATACGAGAGCGTACGGAACAAATGATCCTTGCAGGATATTTTCAATCGAGTTGCCGGTATGCGCGATATCGTATTTCGATATCCGACGATATTTTTGACACGTGATATACGAGTGCGTAACGATATCTCGTTTGCGCAATCAACGCGTATCCCGGTATTAACACGTACAAATGCGCGTCACGTATGTATCGGGGTTAACTAAATGAATTTCGAAGCGAACGACGAAGGTCCGCGCCGATAGGACAGCCGTATCGACGCCGATCGATAAGTCACACGTGAGGCTGTCGACCGGTGAATGGCGATCGTCGTCGTTGTTGTTGCCGCGCCTCTGTATTCCGCTATCTCTCTCGCGAACGTGAATCATCATCGTTAGGGATGATCTGACGTTGAAACGAACGCCGGTCACGAATCGCCGTCGAAGATACAACACCTCGCATTCCGTGTCGCTTAACGAGAGCTCGCGTCGTTAAGATCATAGATAGATTGCACGATCCGATCAACAGGTTCAACGAGAGAAAGGTCATTCTTCTATTCCTCTTAATTCTTCTGAACGGACGTCAAGAATCTCATACAAAGAACTGCGTCACTCTTGTATTTACATATATCGTGCGTGACTCACAGTGAAGAAAAGTAGGTCGCATATGTTGAGCACAGTCAGCATTTGACGTGTGAAAAAGGTATTTCCGAAATGCATTGAATCTTGAAAAAAATTAATCAAATATTTTAATAAACGAAAATTTGTTTAAATAATTTGTAGATAGTTTTACGCGCAAAAAAACTATTAACGAAACTAAACTATTTACGAAAAATATGTAATATTATTATAAAATCTTATTTAACTATATTTTTAATTTTCTCTCTTGTTTATCCGTGACTTTGTGGAACGTGACGCTGTCAAATGTCGGCTCTCCGTGTTATTAATCATCGTTGTCTAGTTTTCTCGTTACGCTTAATCATGATGTATCTATCAGCGTGTAGATACACGATGCGTCGATTCGCAAAAAAAGGGTTCATTAAGGGATAGAGTACGCGAACGTGATTCTTTTTGTCGTCGACGAAGAAACTTGCGCGTTCGAAGGGGAAACTATACCAATCGTCGACACAACACACAACGTGTCGGTCGGTCGCACACAAGAAACGCGCGAGCGGCTGAAATCTAGCGATATCTCTCGCGTTCGAGTGTTTACTTGATTGCTAAATTATGAACGCCCTCCCGCGAGCGCGCTCGAGAATTTAATCTCGTCGATGTTTCGAAGGCGCGCGGGGTGTTTTATGGCTTGTCAGGAATGGATTAATAAAACGGGGGAATTGGCAAGCGGTTTTTCTCGTTCATTCGAAGCAGATAAAAAAAAAATCGGCTCGCAAATGTCGAGAAGAGAAATAAGGCGATTTCCTTTGGCAATAAAATCATATCCTTTCAGTTATTGGATTTAAAACAGTTTGATTTTTGTAGATTTTATATAATTTGTGTGTGTGTGTGTGTGCTAATTGATATGAAAGTAAAAGTGTAAAACGATAAAAACGGTTGCCGAAGTTATTCGATCGGCGCGATTATTCATGCGTTTACTTTCGTTTGAGACGAAACGCGCGGATTTATTCAAGTGTATACAAGAAAGCAAAGGGAAACCAGAACGTTGCAAGAAGAAAATCGTGCTCGATCGATTTCACCGCGACAGGCGAGGGGAGACAGGTCGCGTGATACGGTTGCAAAAGATCGAGATACAGCGAGATGTTGTGTTGGGTCCCGTGGCTGTCGAGCTCCGGTGAACGCACAGGTGTGCTGCTGCGAATGTCACAAACCCGCTCCCGGCTCCCAACCCCACGGTTTTATCGCTGCCTTCGATCGCGCAAAAATTCTGTTCCGAAATGCACCGCCCGGTGAATAGAAAGTCACGATCGCGGTTGTCGATTTCGTTCAACGCGAAGTCGCGTCGTTCGCGATCACATGCAAATTTATATCTGTATATTAAAAGCCCGCACTGACTCGACACTTTCAATAAACGATCGCATTTTTCTCGCGCTCTCCATCTCGCGGCCTCGCATTGCATTTACGCCGCGTACGTCATTTTTCTCCGTTCACAAACGTGTCACGCGTAATTCAATGAGCGATTCGAGAAGACTCTTCGCCGCGAGCGACACGCCGTCTGTATTTAATAGATTAGATTTTACATTCACACAGTATACAGGCTCTGATTTCGCGACACGAGTCATACACGCAATTTCGCGCCCGAAATGACTTTAACGAATGAAAAAATTAACACTCGCTGACGAACATGATGAATGCGAACAAGAGAGAATTTGCTAATTGCCTGCTCCACGAGAAAAAAGTAGTTAGATAAATCTCCTTTTATTTTCGTTTTTTACAAATAGACGTGAATACTGCGCGAAAGTATAAACTGGCGAGTGTACGTGAAAAATATTTTAGTCTTTTTTTTTTAGGAGAGTTGAGCTTGTATTTAACTTTCGCTTTCTGCGTTTCAACTTTATTTTCTCGAGTTCGGAAGTTTCTTTCACGTTCGCTCGAGACACTTCGTCGCTCGTACAATTCCCGAGGTGCGATCGCTGCCGCGTAAATCAACATTATCCCTTGAAAACATTACGACGATAAGCGAGAGAGTGTCTCAAAAGTTTCCGTGTGTCGTAGTTTCTTCTTTTAATTATTCCGATCTCGTTGCGGAAACGGACGCGAATCGGCGGCGTCTGGAACGTTTCGGTCTCCCGTTTGAGGTTTTCTTCCCGCACACGCGGAGCTTGACTTTTTATCGTCCGTACTTCCGCCGTGTCGGAGGAACGCGCGGCAAGTCAATTCCGCAACCCAGATGGAAAAAGGCGACGGAGTGGCATCGAAGGGGATTCAGCGAACATTAAAGCAAGTGGTTAGAAGAAATCGAACCGTCCTCCCTCTAAGCAAATGTGCCGGGGCTATAGTCGTGTGTGCGTGCGTGTCTTCCAATAAAATAGAACGAGGCCAGGCGACCTTAATTAAATTGTGCAATTTCGTATAATCGCACGAGAGAATATCAGGATATACGATAATTGAAATCTTAATTAAATAAACATGTGAATAGAGGGTTCAATTTTGTTTGATAACGTTATAAAAGCGTATGCGTGTGTTAAAACGAAATTTGATACCTCAAAACGTTATTCACATGTCTGTTTCTCTCATATATACATATATTTACGTCTGTGTTTTCCACTCGCGTTTTAGTCCATCGCATATATATTTATTTTTATCGCGACGGGTTTTTCGACAAATGTAAAAAAAAAAAAAAAAAAAAAAAAAAAAAAAAAAAAAAGAAGAAACACGGCTTTTCAAACACGTGCAAAATGCATATTCGTTATCTCGAAACTCTCGCGTTGTGCATATCGAGATATATGACTCTGCAATTTTCCAGAGTTTTAAAACGGCGAAAATTATATTTCACTGCGCGACAAAAAAGGCGAACGAAAAGACCGACGCCGAGTATCGCGCGGTGTGGAACCACGTTGAGAAACTGCGTTTGTTTCCGCGGCTTATCGCAAAAAAGATAATGCCGAGAGGGAAAAGAGGAAAGATAATGTTTTGTCGCAACTATCAAATGATCGCCATATAAAGTTTTTTTTTCCCGAAACGATCCTACCACCGATCCATAGGATCCGCGCGCTCCATACGTCCGAAACGAATAAATCTTCGTTTTATGGCGACGTGTTACCGCGGGACATTTACATCTGCACCATCGGTCATTTACCAAATAACCGATGGGGGATCGTCGCGCATTGATCACGCCTGCATATTCCCGGGTCTTTTGCGCGCCTGTGTGTGCGCTTTCGCAAAAACAGCCGACAAACATCCGGAAAATTCCAGCCGCTAGATAGAGGAAAAACCGCACACGTGCCTATAAATCGTCGTCGTTTTTTTCGCGTTATCACTTTCGGCGTAACGCACACACAGGCGAATCGATTTCTCATAAGTTCCCGTACTCACAATTGGAGTCTCATTGTAGCCGTCCCGGTGTAATTGCGTTTGTCTCGCGTGAACAAATCGCGAGCCGCGCAAGTAATACGAGGCGTGGGCACAGCGAAAAGCTCTCTCTGGAAATTGGAGACAAAGCCAAACGGGACTATACAATAAGGTCCCAGGAAATGGTAATGATACGAGCGCGCGCACATTTTGCGAAGAGCTTTCGAAATTCGATACAAAGCTGAGCATATACCTCGCGCTTTCACGATCTCTCAGAGATAAAGAGAGAGAAAGAGAGAGAGAGAGAAACGATTTGCGGCATTAACTTTTTACGTGCTCCGCGTATAACGAAACAGTTCGTGATTATCCTCGCTACACACCGAATCGATCTCTGAACTCGCGCGCACTTTCTTCTTCCCACGTGCGTACGTGCGCGCACATTTCTTTCTCTCTCCTTCTCCACTTTTCTCCGCGCGAAATTGGATCGACCGCTAGTTGAAAGTTCGTGAGAAAAGATTTAATTTCTGCGGTCGCGCGCCTCGTGAAACGTGCAATCTCGAAACTTCTCGCGGAATCGCATACATACACTTCCGATCCAGGCGAACGTAATTCGTCGGAAAAATCTCTGATTAACGCTCTACCGCTCGAACGAACAGAAAAAAAAAATAGAGCCGACGCGGCGAAACGGATTATTAATGTTACACCGCGCGACGCGACGTTGTCTTGATCCCGCGCTTCAATTTTTTTCGTCGCCTGTCGGGGGATTTTCGCACGAAGGGTTGTCGTGTAACGTAACGCGCGTCCTGTGACGCCGCATGCGATGTATCATTTGCTACGCGGAATGTTCCGTCTCTCGATGAGATTTTTTTCGGCACCCCTGCATTTCGACGGTAGGGTAAAACGTGAGTGGGAGTCTCGTATAACGCGAAACGTAAATGAATTCTATTTGGAAATCTTTTTTTTACGAAATATATGGGAGGGATATATATCTCTTGTGTAAATTTATTGCGCGTACATGCGCCGTGTATTTTCTTATCTTACATTTGTCACTATATTATTTATATTTTTCCGTCTTTTAAATTTAATATTTATTATCTTTTTTTTCAAAAGATACAAAGTTCTTTCGGAAAATTGATTTTCCGCTTATTTATCGCTTTGATTTAATGCGAATAGAGAAATACAAATTTCCACGTATTTTGCAGCCAAATAACATGCATTTGTATATTTTCAATATCGGAATATCCTTTTAGCGCATAAAATTTTGAAATTGCCGAAAAAGAAGAGTGTTCCTATACGCAATGCATCATATTGCCGGTCGGAATGCGTTTTGTGTGACCCCGCAGTCGGCTCTTTCTCATTGCTATTACACGGGAGTTTTGGCACACCGCTGCGGAAACCTCCGGTCTGCAGTTTGTTACGAAATTGTTTCGCCATTGTTCGCGACACGGCCCCTTCGAATTTACGACCGCCTCCGATCGCTAATGCGCCCGCTAACGATCGTTCCATTAGAGAGCATGTGTGGTACCTAAATAATGCGATCATCTCTTACCGAAACTGGCTCTGCTCACGGCGGTTTCTCGCCCAAGAAATCTTGTAACTTAATGCCCGTTACGTAGTATCCGAAAACTCGGAAAAATCATTTTTCTCAGTAAAATACACACATAAAAGTTCTAAAACAACAATTTTACGATATTACGAAAGAATGGAGAGACGAAAGATTGCACTTGTGATCGCGCGAAATATCAATCGCCTCTGCGAAGGTTATTAACCTCTTCCATTATCGATACACGCCCATAATCGCAGCGTGCAATTTCATCTTTTTTTTTTTTTTTTTTTTTTTTCTTCGCGCGGACATCGTCGGCCTCGTTGCGCGTTTCTCTCGTTTTCCTCTCTTTTTTTCTCCTCTCCCTCGCTTCTCTCGCGATCCTCTCAACGGGAGCGGAACGATGGGCCGGCACGATCGATGGATGGGGGGATGATTCTGTGCAACGAGGGGTGCGGAATTTTCATGCCCGAACGAGCAGGCGCGCGGGGCAGGCGGCCCCCGCGGCGCATGCAGGCGAGACACACAGCGTCGAGGGGGATTCGTTGCTTGTCGCTACCACCGGGGGTGGTGTATAGTTTATGTATAGCCGGCGGCTAAGACTAAAAGGGATGCCGGGATGTCGTGGGGTGGAGATAGGGGTTGGGAAGGGAGAGGAGAGGAGTGTGCGCTGCGAGCCGACGTGAGCGCCGCGGCGGCCTCATTGCCGCGCAGCAGCGGCAACGGCGCGTTTGCTCATCGTCCCGTCACATCCGGGAACGCTGGCGCCGATTAAGACGGATCACCGAATCTGGGCCTTTTCAGCGCCGCGTCGACGGAAGCGCGTCAGGTGCGCCGTTTCTCGCGTACATTGACGCCTGGCGCGGAAAATATCGCGACCAACTGGGGCGAGAGCGAAAATCGACCGGGCGCGTCAGAGGTGTTATCCCTCTACCTTTTCCGAATCGATGATCGCTAAAATCGCTTTTGCATATAAAACTTGTGCAAAAGTGGTTATCCAGATTTGGGGATGTCTGGTTTAATGGCGGAATGGCTTTGAGAGCGCGGATACCTGAACAACGACGTCGTTGGAAATAGTTTCAATTTGTTATTTGTACTTCGTACGTTTATATTTTTTACATAGTTGTTTTTTAATATCTGGTTTCTATGTAAAAGGTTGTTCTGCTTTTACGATAATATTTATATTTATATGTTTGTTTTTGTAGGACATAAAAAAAAAAAGTATATATATTTACACAGAACGCGTTTTATCGCGAGAATGTTGCGTGTACCGTATCTCTGTAACAAGCTGCAAAATGCTGCGTTCAGCACACCTGTTTTTATCTCGTTAGACGCGTTTAAGTTAAGCTAGGTAGCAACATCGATCTTGTTGCTTCAGCCTGAAGTAAGGCCGTCCATTCGTCATACCTGAAAACATCGGCCCCGAAGACCGATGTAGACGGATGTTGCGGAATTTTCTTAATCTCGCGACCGTAGCCTCCAGATATCTGTTGCACAGATTGCTCAATAAATTCAAAAAACTAACGAGATGGTTCGAACAAAATACAAATTTTAGACAAGCAAAGGGACATTTTTAATAAAAGCAAAGACTTTCTCAAGAGAAAGAGAGAGACTTTCGAAAGTTATCTCGTTAAAAGCAAACAACTTTTAAGGGTAAAATTGTCTGCTTTCAGAAGATAATTAATATCGGTGGATATTGATTGGGATAAAAAAATTTCTGCCAATATCGAACTATTTGAGGGAACTAATTTACGACCGCGGGAATAATGATAATTTATTGAATTTTCCCGGAGACGTTTATTATTCGCGGTTGTCATGTTGCGCGACTCAACACTCGCAACGGTAATAATTAGAGCGACATTGTTCGCGAATGTTATTTCAAGACCGATTGACGATGTTATTTTAGGACGGTGATTAATTTATCGGGGGCTTGGAATAATAATATAAGTCGTCTCGAATTAAGTGCTCGTCATAATTTGCTCGCTCGAACTTCGCCATTTAAGCACGGCTTTTACGAGAACTTCAATTTCGTTCCTCAAACGTGATCTCGTAAAGTATACACAATTCCCTCGTTACTAAGTAAACATCAATTAATGACAGCTGATACCGCGGCACGGGCGGATCCGCAAAATTTTCGTAAAACCCTTTTGTTGGAACAAGATCAAGACGGGTTCGAAGAAGTTCGTCAGCAAACTCTCGTATATATCCCTCGACGTTACGCGAGGGATATATACGGATCGCGCGCGCAAAAGCTCTGGAGCATTTCCAATTTATAATTGAAATACGTTCTTGTGCCTCGTGCCAGGAGATACGCTAGTTTTTTTTTTTTTTTTTGCGTGACGTGATGGTTTCACGAGTGTAATAGACTTTTTCTCGTAATCGCGCAGACACATCTTGAAACTCGATACAATGTTTTAACTACGTTTTTTTCGTACATTAAAACACGGTTTTTGAAAAGAGGAAACTTCTTTATTTACTTTGATGCGTGAAATTTTATGCACGTCCAGACATTTCTCGAACTCCTCAATGCGCGTATTCATTCCCGGCTCAAGCGGCGGAGCTTGCAGAAGCAATGAGAAATTTGATTAACTTCTCGCGAGCTCGGAACACATGTCGGCTCCCCCATACATTTGGCAAAAACTCATCGACGGCGCGCAGTCGTATAGATTTCTCACACGTCGGAACTTTGTTCACGGCAAAACACCACACGTCGTCGTCGGCGCGCGCGCTCGTACCGAAAACAATGTTAGCGCGACGCGCGAGGGTGCGGAGATATCCAAGCACCGAGGGTCGGGAATCGGCGAGCGAGGGTGTTTGCATTATCATACGTGATCCGATAGGCCAGACAGACCTCCCCTCCCCCCTTCGATGTCGAGCTGACATTTTAATACGTCGGTCGGCTTCGCGCACTTCATCACAATCGTCACCTCTTTCGCAATCACCTTCGCGATCACCAGAGCGCGAAATCCACCTCTCCCTCGGCGCGACCTGGATTTTTCATCGTTCCGTTTTTGTCCCCCGTGATTAAAAAAAAGGGGAACCCCGTGCGCCGGGTCATGGGCCGCTGCTGCGCTTTCGCAGCATTGTCACGGCGCTTCCATTAACTTCGATTCTCATCCGAGCGAAAGTCAAAAGCGCGGAGAAAAAGAATCGATAAAGTGCACGATTCCATAAAGCGTTTCCGCGTCGCCCACTCTTTCGCCTCCCCTTCATTCCTCCGAGCTCTTGTGCTTAGAAACACATCCATTTTGTTATGTAACCACCGGCTGAAAGATCGAGAGCTCAAGACAGAGTTGACGCGGTGAATAAATGGAGGCATTGTCAACTTTGATGTCGCGCGTCTCTCTTACGCCTCGGTCGGTTTATTATCACCGACAAAGAATTTAATTTTTTTTTATCTCTGAATATTGCGCGTTGTTGAAACTCGTAATTAGCAGTTTCACGGGAACAATATGTGTTTGAAAGCAAAATATAATTTAATTAAAAGTGATTTTTTTTTTCGATATAACGAAAGAACTGATTTTTATTTCGCATTAGATCCAGGAACGATGAAAGATATTTACGGTCCATCCGCGACGCGCACTTTAGCCGGTTCATGGAGTTTATCTGACACATGCGTGCCACTCGGGGTGTCTCGGATAGAACCTTTGTGATTGAGCGAGGAAAGGGGACTCGATATGTAGCATCCTTTGATAAACGATGGTGTCTTATGTACATTTGTGAGGAAACTGTGTCTCCTCGGCGAATCCCCTTGGCGCGCTCAAAGCTTCCTTTTACGAACGCGAGAAATAGTTTGCGTCAAACGAATCCGCGCGAAATAATCGCGCGCAAGGAGATTCGCCGCGAATGTTTGTCACGTGTGTGAGTGTGCGTCTGATGCGAAATCTTTCCTGTCGCTAATCTCCGAGATCTAGTCGACGGTTTAAAACATTTACGCGAAAGACGCGTTTGTTTTGTTTATTCGTTAGAAACGTCAGAATTGCGACAAGCTCGTCGTCTCGAGAGATCGCGAGCGAGAATTCGCAACCGTGTACGCAACGTATATGTATCGCGTTTTATCCCGTCGAACAGTCTCGAAAGTTTGTGTGTTGCAAGATATGTAAATTCTTGCGATATTAGTTCGGGCGAATGTGGAAATGTCAGAACTGCAATCACGGCGCGTAGCGCGCGCGAAGTTTCGACCATCCGTGAAGCTTCAACGATCGATAAGAGCGCCCTTAGAAGACCTTCGAGCTTCTCCACTTCGTCATTTCGCGTGAGATCCTTTTTATCCCCCGTATTTGCTGTCAGTCAAGCGTGTCCGCGCCGACACTCAATCTCGCTACTTTGCTTTGCGGGAATCAGACGGTCGGTTTATAAACGCATTTTGGGAGAGCGTGGGTTTTAAATATTCCTTTCCCGTGGCTCTTTGCCAACGGGGTGAAATCAGCTCTTATCTTCCGTAAAAAGAAAACAACGCGAAAATTGACGCGCGCGGATGAAACACGCGCTTCGGAGAGAACTCGCGATCGTAACATTGCGTTCTGTTACATCGCGCTAAATAAAAATCACGTGCAAAGTATGACGTGCGAGAAAAATATTTAAATGCGTTAACAGATTTTGTTTAATTAAAATTGCATTAATTTAAGTCTTCGCATAAAAATGTGGAAACAGATGAGATCAGATCATCAGAAAATTACAAATATTTCTAAGACGAACTAAAACTTTAAGTTTAATATGATATTAAACAGTTTTTTCCAAAACATTTGCTATTTTTGACGTTTGATGTATCTCATGCGTGAAAATTGGCGGCAAAAAATTGTTTAATTATTCCCTTATAATATCGTAAAGCAAGGTGGTAATAGAAGATCGTCTCGGTAATATGCGACACCTAGAACGGCATTTCTCAAGCTTTCAAGTCTCTGAGAAGGCGTCACCGATGAGGTAGAAAACGTTTCTTACCGACTCTCAGCCGTCAGGTTTTTGGTTGATAAAACAGAAGGCTATAACTTACATTAGATTGTTGAATAAATAAAAATTTTATTCATATAAAATTTCATTTTTATAAACTTCATTACGAAAATATTCTCTTCTCTTTTAACAATCAAATTATAATCGCGCAAAGATGAAACAAACAGAGCAACACGAAAACCAGACGCACGCACAATGTACAAAGATCATCATCTATCTGGTCTTGATCGTAAAATTCCATGAATACGAATTAAATATTACTCATTTGCGAAATTTGTATCTCGTTCCTGCCATTGTGAAGCAAATTCGCGTTCGCTTCGCGCGCAATTTTCGCGCTTGATCTTTCGCCGCGATAGACAAAAATAACTTGCGAATTGACGAGAGCGTAACAAGGCGTGCGAACGCGCGCGGAGAGACGCACGGTCGCAATTATCAAGTCGTATGTGGAAACATTAGCGGGCGTGCCTGCACGTACGGTATTCACGGCAGATTTCCGCGAGCAGATCGGACGCGATACTCGAGAACGACCGGAGAAATTTAATACTTTCCTTCCTTTATAGTTTTTCTTTTTTTGTTTTATTTTATTTTGTTGTTCTTCGCGCGAGATGATATCGCATCGGGTCGTGCGGATGCGTGCGCGCACGTGACTCTCGCCACCCACGCGAGGAGGTCGCGATGCCAATTAAAATCGGCCGGCGAAAGCGCGCCGAGATGACTTGATCTACGATTCGCTTATCGACTTCCGAATGTTTCCCCGAACATTTTTTTCTCTCTGTTCGCTTTTCCCGCACGATCCCGTCGAGAAAACATGCGCTTTCTAAAGTTCCGCAGACACCGCGTTACTTTTCGTCGTGCAAAAAGACACGTGCGATATCTCTTCTCTTTCTTATCAAAGTTTTTTTTTTCGTTTCTAAAACCATCTTTAAACATGATTTCACAAAGAATGTCGATTATAAAAAAGACATTCGGAAATCGAGGAAGTGTAATCCGACGGGTGTATTTACGGCTGTTTGATTGCGCGAACAGTTTTATTTGTTCGATTGAATATTCATGGGCGAGTATAAATTCGGCGAGTTCCCGAATATTTCGCGCGCGCAAGGGAAATCGCGTTCGGGAATATTCAGTGAGAAAAACGGCGATGATTTTTTTTTTTTTTACCGGCAACACTTGAAGTTTCGTTCGAGTTTTATTGTTCGTGACATCTTCAAATGTCGCGAGTATACTCGTCGGGAGTAAATTGTATTATTTAAGACACCTCTTCAGAATAAAAAGCGAGGAATTATTTCAATGTCGCGAGGGAGGACGCGGTAACTTCAATACTCCGCCGCCCTTTAACGGGCGCGGCAAAAGCGCGAGCTGGAAAAAAAACGCGGGGGTAAAAAACACACGGGAAACCGCCATATGCTCGAGTGTAGCACGAAACCACTGACACTCTCTCGGAGAGACAAGCGCGCGCGCGGACCTCTTTTTATTCGTCGTATATACGCGAGTAACGGGCGACCGGGAATGATAACGGCATAATACGGGAGGAGAGGTTTTCGAGGCCGACCGGATTAGAGCCGGCTCCGTTCGTTCGTCGTCATCGTCGTCGTCGTCGTTGTCGTTCCCCGCCGTTATACTTGTCGCACTTGAGCGCCAACGAGAATCCACGGCACGATGTCGACGGTTTATAATGCGAGAGTCGCCCGCGGCTCTAGCGCACCTGTGCGTTTCGACGTTTCCGAGATTACACGTTGACTGCAACTGTGCGCGCTAGATAATTCCTCGGAGCTACACGCACGATGCCTCTGACGTTTACATACGCTTTTCGCGAAAACCCGACATTTTCAGCTCGCACACGTCGTTATTTTTGTTGCAGAAACGCAGACTGGGACAACGCCCGGTAATTGGTAACTGAGATATTTGACATATTCCCTCGGGCGCGATACGATAATACAGTAATTCAAAAACAACAGAGCGTATCTTCGGAACTTGACGCTGTTTTCTTCTGTCAAGATTGATTGTATGCTTGCAGTTAAACACATTTCTGCGGTGCGTTTTCTTTTTTTTTGCTTTGTTTTTGTTTTTAATAAACTAGTCGCGCAGGCATTTCTAGACATCTGCTCTACGTCGGGCAGCAACAGAAAGCGGTGATAGATGCGTCTCGATTTGCAATCAGAATCGCTACTAATAAAAACCCGCGAGGGCGCGGCGCTAAGCGAGATAACGCAAGAAGAGCGGCAGAGCTAAGCAGAAAAGTACCGGGGGAGTTATTATGAACGCCGGGGCATGCACCTGCACGCACTATGAGAGAGAGAGAGAGATAGAGAGAACGTTATTTAGCTCGGCTCGAGTGCTACATCGCGCGGTTGAAATTAATAACGCGGCGTCGTAATATATGCGATGCTGTCTCGAGGAATCGGGACCGAGTCCACTCTCGATTACCCGGCGGAAATGGAAAGGAATTCGTTCGCGTTCCAAATCGGACGACGTCGTTCTTGTGAATTATTTTGTCAAAAACACACACGTGATTTATTCGGAATCGAATTCCTTGTGACGAAAGTCACATATTTCGCAATCATTTAATTCTTTTGTTAATGAAACAAATCGCTTTTAATTAAATTACATCTTGTTTTCTAAACACACACGTTATCTCTCTCTCTCTCTCTTTGTGAAACTAAAGTTTATCGATAATTAAATAATTTATATATAATTATTTGTTTTTTACTTTACTAAAAGGTATTACTTTTTAAAAATTGATTTTTTTATCAACTGATATCGCGGAGTAATAATCCGTCATGTGGGAATTTTACGTCGCGACGGTTTTATCGCTCTTTAACTGAAGAATGCTGATCGGCGACTACTGGGATATTTGTCCAGGGAAATCAGACGCGCTGTGCACAGGATGATGTCTAGTTTCGTTTTTTGTTTGCTTCTTTTTTTTTTTTTTACCGGGATTCCCGCGGGGCTCGTACGTTCAGCCGACGGACAAGACTCGGGGGCATAAAACGAGGAGGCGGAAGGAATACGACGTCCGCGCTTACTCGCTCCGCTGCGCGTGTAAACGCGGTTAACGGCAGAACCGTAATACGATTTTCAACACGCGTCATCCGCAAACAGGGTAATCGCGCGCGCGTTTACGCGAACGATTCGTGTCGCATTTTCATTTCTTCCAACGTGTTGTTTCCAAACGCGTTGTCGTCGTACGCGATTTATTCGTCGTCAGGATACGCGCACGTGTTGTCTTCACGACGATGCCGTCGTACAATACGCGTCACGTTCGCGCCACGTGTGCTCGCCACCGTTTGACGGCAAGTAACACGCCCCAAGCGAACGACGACGATTGCAACCTACGCACCGCGCTAACGGCTCGCAACGCGACGACACGTACGTGGAGTATTGCACCAAATAAGCCGCACGAACAGTTGACACTCGTGATCGCAGACGTCGACGTGTATCCGCACTATGTATGTACGAGTGAGAGCTGGAAGAATGACTCAAGACGTGATGTGACGAAAATAACATTTATTCATTCACACGACGTGATGAGCGCGTGACGTAATTCGTACATTTTGTATATAGAAAAAAATAAAGTTTAAAATATTTTTTTGCGCAACGTAGACGAAGACGTAGTAGCGCTGTCACATCACTTCTGGCCAGAAACTTCTGGTACGTGATCGTGCAAAGAGAGGTTAGATGCTGTCTTCGGATCTTTGTCAACTTGTTTCTTGTCTCGATTTTTGGCAATAGAGGCTTCAAACATCTTCTTATATTTATCAAGCTCCGTTTGGATGACATTATAAGATTGATTATACTCTTTTTCCATGTGTTCTAGGATGCGCTGGAATTTTAGTGTTGAAGTTTGCAAGTTTTCAATGCATATTTGGTGTATCTTATATTGTTCCATTTGTATCTTGTTTTCTTCCATTTGTAACACGACAGTCATTACGACCGCTGAAATCGCTATCAGCATCAGTATTTCTATCAGTTTTCGCCCACTGTACACGAAACATAGTAATGTGAGAAATGCGAAACGCTGACATCGTTGTTGTTTCTCATCCAGAACCGTTTCCGTCGTTGTTGCAGGCATCTTTATTGATGTCGTTTCGATTTTCATTGTTGCTCGTGACCGCGGTGACTATTGACACGATCTTTGTCAACGTTGTTGACTTTTGTTCGCGTTCAGACGAAGATGGAGTCCTTAGAAGAACGAGGCACTCGAAAGATCAACGCCGTTAGTCGTCCAAGAGTGTATCTTGCTAACACAAGCTGTTGTTTTGGCTTCGGTTTCAACTCTGCTTCGGCTTTCGGCTCGGCGAGCATGCGCGTTGCTGTTTCGGCGAGCTAAGGCCTGTTCTACAATACAGTCATAAGCTGTAAGTCGTAAGAAATTGACCAATCACAGACAACTTACAGAAGAATAATCGACTGTGATTGATCAATTTCTTACAGCTTACGACTGTATTGTAGAACAGACCTAAGAGCGGCACACGCTCTAAAAATCTATAGCACATGTGACGTGAGGTATAGATTTTTAGTATTGACAGTAAATATCGGAACGCCTATTTTCAAACGTGTGGCCGACAGATAGCACTGTTTTCAGCTCGCCGAAACAGCAGCGTGTGTTAGCAGGATATAAGTATTTCAAACATAACTGTCTCGTATAATTGCGCAGACTTTACAACAGAAACAGCGATGTCTGATTTCGGATTTTGTTCGAAAGAATTTCGCGTTAATTGCGGAAGTACATACACGCGAAACACCAATGAACGACCAGTTTTTGTTGTTTTTCTTGACTATTGCAATACGGATGAACGATCATCTTTTTTTCCGCGCGCTTTCAGAGTTCACGATGTCTCTCAGATTGCGTCCGAAAAATATGCTGATGATGTCATTCTGTGACGCATCTTTATCTCGCTATGCACGACAGACTCAGGCCAAAGAGAATCGAAACACAAACAAATAATGTCGAAATAGAATAATACATCGCCGCTGTCACGTCGAATTTCTTATTTCGTCGTCGCTCATAGACGTACGAGCTAGAGGCGCGGATCACTTGTAAACGAGGCAAGTGTCAATTCAACGTTTACAGGTGTTACTTGTGGGCATATCTTATAGCTATGCGTTTTAGACGGTAAAAGCGACATATTGCATGTTGGTCGTCCCGCTCGATCTCTCGCCTCTCCCCGGCTGTTTTATGCGTCTCGAGAAACTCGGAACTTCTGTACCGACGCTCTTTTCTGTGTTTTCCCTCAACTTTCCATCGGACTGAAGTTGCATATCAAATGTTGTGAACATCATCACCGCGCGCGCGGTTACGATCGATAGAAAACGCTTACGCTATATAGAAAACGTCTTCACCGGTTAATTTTGCTTCGGTAATCGCGGTATTGAAAAGAGAACAAGCGATGCGATTCCGACCGGTGAAAGTAAATGAGATTGCTATTTACGCATTCATCCGAAGGGAAAGATTTGCATATGTTAAGTGGATTTGCCCTCGTACTACTGCATACTAAACAAAGTAGATTTCTTCTTAACGGTTTTTATTTTTTGAGATTTGCATACGTACTCAGACTTGTCTTGCGGAAATATTGTTTTTTCAGTCGTAAAATGTTTTACACAATTTTCTATCTGAGAACTTGATCAATCAGTTAGTTATTCACCAGTTTAAAGAGTAATTTAAATTTTCCCACAGCGAGAATGTCTTCGGCATCATATGTATATTTGGTCGACGTGTCATACGATTGTTGATTTTCGCGAACATTTTAACGCGCTCGCAATGGAATCGCCGGATGTGCGAGAGATCGGTGAGATCGATGTCGACGTGTGTGTGTGTCGCGGTTTTCTTCGCTGCCGCGGACAGAAAGGAGTACGTTTACAGGCGATCTACGAGGAAGGTCGCGATAAATTCTGATTCTCTTCTCGCTCCGCCGCGCCGCGAACATTTGAGAAAGGCGCGTACAGAGAGAGAGAAAGGAGCAGAAGCCACGATTCCCGAATACCACGGCCGGTGGGAGGATCGGCATTGTCCCCCTTTTCTCCTCTCTTCTCCTGTTACACTCGCCTTTCTTCGATCTCTGTCCTCGTCTCTCTTCCTTTTTCTCCTCTTGCAACGCGCGCGGATGTGCACCGTTAGATTTATTCAAACGCGCGAATCTGTCGGACGATTTGAAATGCCAGCCATGCCGCCGAGTCGTGCGCTCTTTTCCTCTTCCTTCCTCTCTTCTCTTTTCCGTGTCGCCTTCCCCGTTAACCCCCCGCGAATTTCGCGTCATTGTCGCGTAGCGGAGCAAATGAAAGGATGCGCTCAGTGAATAAGGGCGAATACGAGTGAATACGAGATAAATTTTGCTTAAGGAAAACCGACTCTTTCATAGACGTCGGACTGGTAGCTGGTGATAAAGTATTCTAATTTTTGAGAGGGGGATGGTTATATATTATTCTGATATCTATATGATCACACTTTCTTTCTCTCTTTCTCTCTCGCTCTCTCATTGATACAAAATGTTATATAAATTTTTATTTGTATTTCGCCTTCTATTTCACGTTCGGTTTGCTGTACCTATAGAAGGCTCACTCGCGGAGTAATAAATGACTTTTTTTCCTCGTTTATTTCCTTTTGCCTTGTCTCTTATACGCACCGGAGATGAAATACGATGGCGTACACGCCAAGTGAAACTCGCGCGAGCGATCGGAAGGATGAATTGTAGCTCTTGCGGAAAGCCAGCGCGAGAGAAGCCGAACACAGTCTGATTCCCTTCTCTCTCTCTCTCTCTCAACCTCTCGCATTCCCGATAAATACAAGGTGCGGGACAGCGTCTTGTCAAAGTTTCCGCATTGTTCTGTCGACCGGCGTTTGTCTCATCTCCCCTCCGCGTATTTGGTATCTCCGATCAGTCGTATTGGGGGGAAGGATCTTGCATAAGCTCAACTTGAATACGTGCCCAGAATAATCTAGGTCAGCTGGTATTCCGAGATAATAAAAAAGAAAAAAAAAAGAGCACGTTCGGCGACTTTCGAGCGGGTCCTGTTCAAATATGCATTTGATCGAGAATTCGCTACGTACGACAGTTTTATCTGGTAAATTTTGAAACACCTATTTCTCCCCACACACGTTTGTTGCAATTCGAGTCTAGACTTTTACTCGCGATGATATTGAATATTTTTTTATAGATATTGAATATTTTCTTATAAGGTATATTGTATTTTATAAGATACTGAATATTTTTTTATATGTATATTAGAAGAAGATTAAAAACTTGCGCTTTTTATATTTGGCGTCAATTTTTTTGCGCAAAATTCGATTTAATAGAATTTCAATTCTTAAGATTTATATACGCCGTTTCAATACGCACACACACACACACACACGTGTGTGTGTTCGGATCGCAAAACGATTTACTATTTTCGGACTTGAAAAGCTTTCGACGATTTTCCACACATATTGTTGCTGATATCGCGCGACACATCAAGATTGAGTGCTCTATCGCGTGTTCGCCGTCACACTTGACGGGATTAAGAAAGGGTAGAAATTCGGACGGAGATTAGAGAGGGCGGACGACATTCACGGAGAGAAGATTAATCGTGTCGGTCGAGTTTGGAGAGCGTGAAATCCCTTAGGTCAGTGTATAGCGGCCAACCTTTCTCTAATGCGCGCCAAGTCACATTTCAACGCCGTGCTCGTTTCAATGACTCTCGTAAGATTATTGCATTACGCGAGAGAAGTCGAGCCGTCTATTCACATCTGTAATTAAGGAGATAATTAAGGAGCCGTGAAAAGGACGTTTTGTCGTCATTAGAGACACGTGTTGCCGTTCGCGCTCTCGGATTGACGTATTTAGATTGGCTCTCGACATCGGCACCTGCGTCGAATTCCGCGCGCGATTTCGTGCGATCTTTTCGCGAATCTTGCGCCAAGGCCGTCGCAAGGACTTGTTCCGGTCGCGGTTGATCGTGAAACGATCCGTAGAAATCGTGTCATGCGATACAATCGCGCGCGAACGAACCGGATCCTGCGATTACTTTCCGCAATTCTTATCGCGTTGTATTTTATTCGGCGCGCGAGAGCGAATGTATATCACAAATAGCTGCGATACGTAACGGCCAATTTTAATAGGTATATTATTACATGGAAAATCTGTTCCGGGCTGTCGTGCGCTTCGGGCAATCGCAGTCATCTATTTCGTTAAGCCCCTTTGACTCCCTGAAATGAATTTTACGAGATTACACGTTGCATCAGGCCTGATACGGCACATTATTGCGTAGAGCGTGCAAGTTTATACATCGCCTTGATGTGGATAGTTATTTCCCTCCTCCTCCCTCCCTCTCTCTCTCACACACTCTAATCCTCTCTAGTCTGGTTACAGACACTTTGACTACAAACGAGTTCTCAGAACGAAAGAACTTTAAAAGAATGTAAAAATAATTGCGAGGAAGAATTTAATGAGGTGTAAAATATAAATCAGAAAAAATTAAGAAACAAAATAAAAATAAAGTACTTTTTTGTGATTTTTATTTTACGTCGTAACACAGTTCTGTTGTTATAACAGAAAAAGACACATCTGAGAAAGATATTGTATTTCTCCGGCTTATTATCGGCTTCGTATTATCGGCTCGCCATTTTTTCCGGCTGCGCTCGCCGGATCTTTGCGTAGCTTCTTTGATCACGCGATACTCCTTATCCTAGCTGTTTGCCGTATGCCCGTATAGAATCTTTTATAAATAGAAATCCGAACGCGAGAGAGCCCGCGCGCGATATGGTCGCCGATCTCGCGCGCGAATTTTACACTCGAATAATCCCGCTCAAGTCTTGGGATCATCATTACGACGAACCGTGGATAATAACCTCGAGCGTATTCCTGGACTGATTCTTCTCGACAATGAGTCTCGCTCGTCTCTCTTTCTCGAGCTCTCTTTTAATGGGCTGGCCGGTGTGTCACATCGTCGTGCAAACCAAGTTCAACGATCCGGCACCGTTACTTTTCTACAGAGTGTACGAAGACGCGCCGAAGCCTTGGCGTGGCGAGAATTTTTGGCTATTTTCGACTTCAAAGTCCCGTCCCGTCCCGTCTTCTCTCGACGATCTCGCGTCGAGCTCTCTCGTCTGGCTCTCGGGATGCTTTATTTTCGCGAGTGAGTCGCGAGAACTTAAAACCGGTATTTTCCCCGTTGGTTTTTTCGATATTCATGAAAGACAGAAACGCGAGAAAATCTGAAGCGCGACACGTTTATCGCTGACGTGATCATCCCGGCGAATCTTTTCTCGCGTTTACATCCGGCGAAGAACGAAAAAGCAAACAGTCACGTTCGCGACATTTAAGTGCGCGATTACGATACACCGCTGGTCTGCGTCAATGCTCGTTGCCATGAGATCGATATAAAGACCCTCTTGTACGGACACGGATGGATGAGATTGAGATATACGAAGTCACAGCGAGACAGTCTATCGATTTCGATCTGTGGACTCTCTGTGTCATCGGTCGCGAACTCTGTAAGTAGGACTCGGAAGTGTTCGATTGGGGGTTGAGCAGAGAACAGAGACGACTCTATCACATCTCGGTGAGCTATTGAAAGCACACGTACAACTCGGAAAGCTCGGAAGACGGAAATCGCAGACCAGTCGGAATTTTTCGTACGTCTTCATTTCCTTCCCATGCAACGTTTTCATTACTTTTCTCTTTCTCTCTTTCTCAGAGATGGAGGAAGAGAAGAAAGTTCGTCATTAACCTTCAGCGTACCCCCTGCCATTTGTCACGGTGACATCTGTTGAGGAAAAGAAGATGGAAGTAAATTTGAAAGTGAAGGATAAAGGGAGACGGGAATTGCGAAAAGAGGGACGACGCGAATTTAATGATGGATTAGATAAATGAAGAATGTTTCGTCGAGAAGAAATGCCAAGATGGGATTTTCTTTCGTTCCGCTCGTACACGGATAATGAGAACAATTAAGAATAAACGAAACAATACGAAAAGAACAAAGAAATTTATTTTAAAATGTATTAGTAACTTTAATTAATTTTTTAAATGTATTGATAATCTTATTTAAAATCTATTAATGGTCTTGTAAGATTTTGAAAGTAGCTTGAAAAAGTAACATCTCATTTTCAGACTCGCGCGAAGTACGCTGTGAAATATCTCGTGAGAATTTTCAGTTCGTTCGCGCGTTAGGCTGTAGAAATCATCGTTTAACTGGTCGTGGGCTCGAGCCGCGAGCTCGGTTTCTTAACGTCACTTTCGCACGTCGCCCGCATTTGTCTTGTTCCGCCGTCGACTGTGATAAAGCGCGATGTCTATTTAATAAATTGCGTCTCCGATACGATATGCGGCGGACACAGCTCGGGGAGAATGTAACACACACGGTGTTGTTACACTCACGGCCGAGCTCCCCCGAGACCGGGATTGTACACGCGAGCGCTTCATTAATGCCGATCGAAAGTAAAGAAAATCAGTTAAATGCCATTAACTTAATGGCGTTCGTTTTTCGTCCCGTAATGACGATGAAATTGTCATTACGACGCTCTGTCGGCGGAAAGTGATCGTCGTTTTATTCCGTTAACAATGAAAGTGTAGAGCTTAAGTACGATGGAATGACGTAGACCTGTTGCAACTACAATTTCTTGAATTTCCGCATTAAAAAATATCCGACAAATGCATAATTAATTTTTTTTTCATACGTTCCGCAAATCGCATTGCAAATAGCGGATGGGACCAATTCAATTTTCTCACGCGCGATGAATCCTCGTCGGTCAAGGATAGGGAGGGAGTTAAATTTACAGCAAGTCCGCCCGTGCACGGCGGGGGAATCTCCTCTGATCATGATACAGCGGAACGCGATCTTATCCGATAGCTTTTAGAATCGAGAAGAAGACGGGAGAAGGCGATTCCGCGTCGGGGAAGTCGTCGACCGGCGAAATTGGCGGAAGGAACATCAATAGCCGGGGCCCGCCGTTGGCTCCCGTCAATCGGGGTCGTCGCGCGTAGTACACCCCTGCGCCGCGCGGCCAGCCCTCGGCCGTTTCCGGCCGGCTTCGGTCGCCCTCGGCCGCCGGCATTGTCGGTCCCGCGTTGTCAGTTCGCGGCGAGCCATCGTGACGGAGGTGTTGTGTCGTGTTGTGCGCGCGAGTTTCGTACGCTTAGCGGGAAAATGTGACAGTTTCGAATCGCCGAACGAGCGGAGTCTGTGAGAAACGCAATTTGTGCACCGCCGTTCTACGTTCGCGAAAAGAGAAAAACCCCGATAAGTGTATTCTTGTCCGAATGAAGAAACGGACGCGACGCGACCAGGCGAGATCGAGTTCGATTTGGAGCGACGCTAACTTCACGTCGCGGACATTGTCGCACGATTGTCGACTTGAGCTTGCGAAAGAAAGTGTGTTAGGTAAGCACAGCCGTTTTTGGCTTTGGACTAATTACGAGATGATTACTTTGTGTCTTCGGTGTCGATTGCAACGATCTTAAAAGTTCGTTCGAAAGAACAAAGCCACGTTCATCCTTTTTTTAAGCTAGCTCGATTGTTAGACTTGGCAACAGAAGTTGTTGTTGACTTGTACAGATGCAGACTTTTTCTTGAAAATATAACATAAAGTATGAAGAAAATGTATATACACCGCGGAAGCGCAACATAAATCTGTCCCGTTAGGTTAGCTTGAGCTTAAACACGGCATAAATCTGTCACGTTAAAACGTATCATAAAACGCGCTTCAACATGGCGTAGCAAACGACGACGACATCGTTAATATCGAAAGCTGAGCAAATATCATCGCGCAGCAATGTTTTGTGTTGGGGTTTTTTGTTTACATTTGTGTTTCTCGAAACCAAAATTGCCGAGCGACACGCGTACAATGCGAAAAATATGCAGAACCAAATATCTCGTACGTGCAATATTGCGGAGGAAAACAATATAAAACGTGATGATGTTATAAAAAATGAATATTGCGATAGCGGACGAAGAATTCAAATTTGACGTTTTTCACGATGGAAAATAATTTGCGCACCAAGTTGATTTACACACACAGCTCTAATATACTTCGAGGTTTTTAACGTTGTTATTTCGAGTCTGGTATTTGCCAGAACACACTTTTTGCGAGAATGTATGCGCGTTCGAAAGCGCGGAGTCGTCGGCAGTCGTCGTCGAACGTTTCCGATGCGAGATTTGATTCGCAGGCCGCGAAACGTGACGGCACGCACACAGCAGAGCCCGGGAGCCGCCGAAGTTTCTTTCGGTCATGTTTATCTTCCCGTTTTCGTGCGCGACAGAAGACGTGACGAGGAAGACGCGCGCGAGGGAGAGAACGAGCAAAAAAAGAGTCAGCGGGGAATATTCGGAGGTCGGTTGAAGGGCGCGTCTCTCTCGCCCGCGGAAGGTTTGCCTCGGCTCTGTGCAAACGCGCGAAGGTAAACGGTTTCGTCGAAACGTGACACGTCTCGGTCTTTATGCTCCGATGAATCGTTTTCGCGAGCTGTGTGTATCGTGTTTCGTATTCTCGGATCGAGAGACGGCGACTGGCTCTCCTCGTCGATCGGGGCTTCTAGGACTCGGGCACGGAGACTAGGACGACGAGATTCACTCGGATCGCGACCTTCGATTTGATCGAGAGAATAATTGAAAAAGAGAGAGAGACACCACGCTGGTTTAAATCGATTAAAACACACTTTGGTCTCCGTTATCGCGCGTCACAGTTTCAGAAGTCCGTAATGATGATTATCGTGTACATGCGATAGTTTAATTCCATCCCGTAAAGTTGTGTGCGTGCGCATTAATACGAAAGTAACTGTATATCGGCCGCAAATATGACGAGAAGAGTGTCATCATCATTTCTCTCGTCACTTATTACGTGCACCTATTTCTATATTGATAGAGATATAACGTCCGTTAGAAATCCGAAGGCTAATGACGGTAAGTGTAGAAAGGTCGTGCAAGGTGGTTGAAAAGTCGAGAAATGGCTACTACTTCGGTTGATTGAATTTCTCTCTTTCTCTCTCTCTCTTTTGCGATAGATGTAAATTATAATTTAAACGGAGACAACGAAGCTATCGCGGACAGTTAATAGCAAACGCAGTTCTGTGTGTATATATATATATATACATGTTTCCGGAGGTAGTAATGAATTCCTAACTCTTAGGCCATGTTGCACAGAGCGTCTAAGTTTAACTAATCCCAACTTAGCGATTCACCAACCTCTTGTCTGATTGCAACTCTATTTGCACACAGAGAACGAGGTTTAATTAAAAGATGAGCAATTAATCGACGTTGCTGTGCGCCTCCCAACACTTTTTTTTATTTTAATTTTTTAGTCATTTTCCCTACGTTTCTCAAATTCAATTCAATATATTTTATCTGCAAACATTAATTGGCAATAGTTGAGCGCGTCTAGAGTTTAGACAATTAAATTATAATTACATGTGCGTTTACAATAACAGCGTTCGTTAATTGCCTCGCTGTGCGCATACATGTACGTAAGTAATATTACGATCAATTTAACATACATTCGCGCGAACAAGAGCGTTAAAATTTCGTTGCGTATATATGTATATACTGTAATTGCCGCAATATCGCCGCCCGTTCTACAATCATGAGAATAGAAGCACAATTTAGCTTCATTAATAATTCTTAATGACGCGCGACGCGAATAGGACCTAGTTTTTGTCGCGCTCGCGAATTCGGACACGCAGCTGTGTTGAACAACGGGGGTTGGGAATGCGCGAGAGGGCGAGGGCACAGAGTCTGCTTGCGCGACAAACAACTTTTGCGAAATTTTGCATAATTAAATGTATAGATAAAGCCAATCGTCCGGCAGAGGTAACACTAGACGCGTGTAAACCCTCGCCGCTTTGTCTCATGTGTGCGCGCGCGTTTTATATTTGCCGACCGTTTTCAGATTCCGGGATTCTCGCCACGTCGCGACGAATGTTTTCGCAAAAGTCCGCCGCTGTTATCCTTCGAGGAAGAAAATTGCGAGCTACGCAAAACTCTTGCCGTATACAAACGTATAATGTGTTTGCGAGAGAGAAAGAGAAAGACGTGGCAGTTAATTATTTTGCGCCGGTACTTAGCGATATTATACTTAAATTTCCTTTTATTCCGCGGACAATTTTTTTTTAAACGACTTGCTATTCTTAATCCTTTAAACTCGGGAACTCGGTTTATTTCGCGTTTTACTTATCCAAGTGTCGCAAAAAAATAAAACAGCTTAAAAAAGATTTGGACTGCTGTTATTTAGTAACTTTCTCTATTCTTCCTAGTCCGGTGAGTTTTGTCTTCGTCTCGATGGGGCTTTTACCGCTAGATGGACGTCGCGCGATTTTTTATTTGGTGTTTCGCAGATTCGTCAAGACTGCATCACGCGATATCGTGAGCCGGTTCTCTCTTTCGTATGAGAAAGTTATTATTAAGCTTCGCAATCTTCGAGTTAAATGTTTTACCGTAGTTTTGTTTCTTTTTACTTTGTGCAAATTAGTCTGTTTTGCAATAACATCGCTCGATGTAATATTCATAGCAATTTCAGTAAAGTTGCAAATTTAGTTTTCTGTTGGAAATCGCGTCGAAATTTACGCGTCGAATTTTACGTCATTTCAATAATAATTCGACAAGTAATTAATTTCTCACACATTTAAATCGAAAGGTTTGTTTTTGCAAACAAAGTAAACTCAAGAATTTCGTTGTGGCGATTGTTTCTTACTATCGACGATATCCGATCGCGTAAAAAAAAAAAGCAGCAATTTCACGTTATTACGTTCGGAGTATTCGAGAAAGATCGTCATCGCGAAAACAGTGACTTTACCGCCGCGCGAAAAAAAGTTGAATTGCCCGCGCTGTTCTCAAGGTAAGACAGATCGTAATAAGCCCTTGAACCCCCGGGCACGAGTCCCGGACTTCAAGATCGATGTTGCAAGAAACTCGCGGGTCTATGCCCCGGCCATTGTTGAAGTCTTATTCGGTACACTTTACTCCGCATCACAGTCGTTAGACGCAACTTCGCGCGGCGCAAACCCTTCGATGATGATGATGTACAAAGTGCGCTTGCGCAAAAGGGAGATGAATCTTTTTTGCGCGGTCATAAGAAAAATTCGAAACTCTCTGTCTCTCTCTCTCTCTCCGCGTGCCTTTCCTGGGAAAACAATGGGAAACATTCCTCGTGCGCATATCTCGGTGCGCTTCTTTTTGCATCGCGATCTTACGCGCGAATTACGAACAAAATGTAATAATTCCGCACAACTCGTCGTTTCATCTTCAATTTTTTTTTCAACATCCAACGCAGGTTACTTCTCTCTCAGTTAATTCCTTTCCTTAATCCTCCGTTCATTTATTACTCTAATTAAAAAAGCAAAAAAATATTCTCCGCCAAGTTCGAAAAAATGTCCAAGAAAGCGAAGGTCCATTCAGTTGCGGTTTCTTGTCTTCGGTTTGATCGAGCGCGTTGGAAAATGCTGGACCTTCGGCGCGCGAAGTTTCTACACCTTGACTGTGCAATGTCGCCATTGCGCTTCCATTACACTCGGAGTTAGTAGTGAATTTCCGATAAAGTCCGACGTGGTCGCGGTCGCGATGAATGGGAATACGCGGTCGTCGTCGTGAAACTCGTGGAAGAAGAGAGGAGAGAGTGACGAAGAGATAAGTTTGGGCCGAGCTACGCGAACCACTGACGTGTTTCCGACGACAAATTACTCGGTGGTCCGAGCGCGCCGCTTTTGATCAATCGAACGTCCTCCGTTTCGGCAAACCCGTATCACGGAGATCGGAGAGCATTCTCTTTCCCCTCGTCTTAAAGCCACCCTCACGACGAAATTACAGACTCGGACGTTCTTGATTACGCTCTTTGCGCCCGGAATTATCCTCGTTCGTTGCCGCGGATCGAAAATCGATCGTTCGATACGTGAAATGTGTGGGAGCTCCCGACGGGAAGGACAGGTGTGCTCGTTATTTCGAGCACGTTCGCAGCGTCTAACTGCGCTTTGCCGGTGCTGATTTTTATATAATAAAAATTGAACGAATTGTTATTTCGCTGTGTGATAATGTGTGTGTGTGTGTGTGTGTTGCGTGATGTGTTTCATATTTTATTTGAAAAAAACAAAAAAGTATCTGATCTTTTTATCCTCGGCGCGAGGTTTTCAAGATGGACGCGCGCTAATTTATTTACGGCGCTTTAATCCGGCGCTTCGCTTGTAAGCGAAAATTGTCTATCCTCAATTATACGTCGCAAGAAACTGAAGAAGAATCTCTCTCTCTCTCTCTCTCGCCAGTTTCGCCGCGGTTTTGCCAATTTCCCATCTCGCGCGCGGGGTTTCGTTCGAGCGATGTCCGAGCAACAAATTGCGCGGCGTCGTCGTCTCTGACAAATCTTTTCCGTATCCTTGATTTAAGAAAGCACTCCGTTGAACTCGCCGGTTCAAGGCGGCTTTTCTCTCCCAGCTGATTCGATCTCGCTCTTCTCTCTCGCTCCGTCCTTTTTGCGCCCTCTCCGGCTTCTCTTCTGTCTCTTCTCTTCTCTTCTCTCGTCTGTTGTACCGCGTACAACATCGGTCGGAGCTGTTGCTCGCATTCTTCCTCTGCCGATAGACCGCATAACCGACTTACTTAGTCGAGACGTAACACGCTTTTGCAGAAAGCACTCTTGCGAATTTAAATTAGCGTCATCTACGCGACGCGCATGAATAATTCCGCTGCAAACTGCGTTATTTGCCTACGCGACACTTCGCTTTTCTTAGTCGCGAAACGTTCGTTTAATTAGCGTTGTGTTCTCGAAGCGCGAAAACTTTACGCGGCGCGCAAATTCCGAACCGCTGCGCGCGCGTACCGCCGCATATAACGTCGCGAATCGCGCGGCAAAATAACACGCAATCGTTAACCGAACGACCGGTAATTAAAAGTTACAACAATATAGTATACGTTATATATATTATATAGCATTTCTTCCTTTCTTTAACGCGCGTTTATATCGCGCGTGCCGTAAATACGCGCGTTGAAGAATTTCACTTGAAAACTGGGAATATCGAAGCGAAGCGGCTACCCATAATCCGGGAGGGGGATCATCGCGGCTCACCAATCAACGTCTCCCTATCAACTTTCATGGATTTAATTTCATCCGCGCGCGCGCGCGATGCCGCGGGCATCATTAGCGCGCGCGATGTAACGCGCCACGGTCGCGCGTCCGTAATTAATAACGCGTGTCCCGACGCGCGTCGGTTCGCTCAATTATCCGTAAAGTTCGAGGCAATTACATCCCGGGCTCCGATCGGTGAGCCGCGCCGCGCCGGCAAAAATGACGGGAATGCCTGAAGAGATATCCTCCTCCCCGTTACGCGCCGGTGTGTGTGCCTCCCGCCGATCGCGGTCGTTATCGGTACCGCTGCACCTGGTATCCTTGTTCTCTCGCCGCGCGCTCGCGCGCGCGCACGGATTCCCAGGAGCCGTCTCGCCGTCCGATGTTTACGAGGGGATCGCGGTTGTCGTAAGTAGGCACTTCGCTTCTCTCCCGGCCGTTCTCTTCTCTCCTCACTTCTTCTTCCCTCCTCCCACCCGCCTCGGATCATCTCTTCGGCTTTCGCCGTGAGTAGGCAACTGCACGCTGTGTTCTCATGGTAACCGGAACCGCGGATCTCTCTCTCCGTGCGGATGCTCTCGCTTGAGGTCGCCCTCGTGGCCGTCTTCCCGTGGCCTCCTCGTGAAAATGTCAGGGTTCGCGCGCCCGAGTCCGCGCGTATCAACGGCCACGAAATATGTATCCCAGCGGCATCCTTTTCCCTCTTCTCCTCTCGGTTTTACGACGCCGACCTTTTTACGACGTAAGGGTCGCGCGCCCAGGCGTTGCATTTCGTTCGGCAACGCGTTCCGACGATGCACCTGCGACCGCCAAGGTATTGGATACTCGCGTGTTTTTTTTTTTTTTTTTTTTTTTTTTTTTTTTTTTTTTTTCGTTGGAAGATTGCGAACGACGAGAAAGATGAAAACGTTCGCAGATATATCGGGAAGGTCGGGAGAAACATTTCCGGACCGCTATCTCTCACGGAAATAAAGAAATAGAGGGAGTTGTGTGAGAAAAAAGTTCGAGAGAAACACATATATATATATATATTTGTGCGTGTTATTTTTCGTTGACATTTTTTAATTTCGAAAGTGAAATCACTCGCTTTAACTCTCCACAGCTACGTGTGTTGTCAAACACACTTCTCACGCTCTTTCCTATATAAGCAATAACGCGTTCGCTCCGCGTAATGAGATAACTTTGCAAGACGTATTACACCTTACATTATCGCACCTGAAATTATAGGGAGCCATATATTTGATCCGGGGTCGCGCCGTTCGTTCGCGCGTTATATAACGCATCAAGAGAGATTGCGATAATGATCCCTGTCCGACGTTACGAGGTGATGTTAATGCGAGTGTCAGACGATGATCGGTCGACTCGGGCGTGTGTAAAATAGAGGAAAGGAGGAAGTGTTTCGAAGTGATGCCTCCAATTGTCGGCTTCGGACCGTTGTCGGTTACCGGAAATGGCGAAATTGCCGTAAAACATCGCTCGGTTAAATTAATCGACGTGGGCAATTATGAGAGTTAAAAAAAAAATCTTATGTTCCACGATTGGCTTCGCGCGTTGCGTGTCAATCGGAACAATTTGCGGAAGAATCGATCCGTAATTGAAGCTTTGGCAAGACCGAAGACAATTACGTCGCCGCGAGACAATCGCGTACGTTACACAACACGATTCTTGGCGCGTCTGTACACTTTCGGCTCGTTCGGTAACGTCGGGAGACGACCATCGTTTTCGCCGCAATTAATTAGCTAAATTAACAGACATCTCTCTGGCAGCAAAATTGCTATCAATAATTTCCTTCTTTCGGCTTTGCGAGAAGTTTCGTGCGATTCGGCAATTTTTCTCTCCGTCCGCGTATCACACGTTCTTTTTTTGCGCGCGTTACGGAACGAGGGGAAAGGAACGGAACAGAGGGCAACGAATTGCACGTCGTAGTCACGAAACACGATTAGGGTACACGTTTTTCGCCCGCTAACTTCGAACTCTGGGATGCGAACGACCTCTCCTCGGTCCGGTCGCTTTCCTTTTTCCTCCTCTTTTCCTTCCTTTCTCGCTCGTTCTCGTTCCCTCGTCTTTCTTCCTGCTCTCGGTACGCGCGCGCGAAACCAGTTCACGCGCCCGTGATCTTCGGGCAATTTGCGGGAACGATAATCAATCGCGATCGGAGAAGCGCTTCGGGCTTTCGATCGCATCGTGAAATCGACGAAATTCGGTTCGGGAAATAACGGGCGAGAGAACGCAACGCTCTTCCATCTGTTCCTCGCATCATCGCCGATGATACGATCGCCGCCGCCGCGGGATAAATAACTTAATTGTTGACCGATGAGTAAGCAAGTCTCGAGAGTTAATTGCACGATATGTTCGAATATATCGCGGAGTATCCTCTGTTCAATGAGCTCTTTTTGTTTACCGATGACTTTCCCGACGCTCATTCGATTGACGACTCTCTTCATCAGTTAGTTCGTAGAAGAGCGCATCAAAATTGCAAATATCTCACGACAGAGATTGCATTGAGAGACATTTTCCTCTGCGTGGGCAAGAGTTTCGTGAGTGTCAAGGCTACCAACACGATGTGTGAACGATGTGAGTAATCGCGGATGAATATTGAGAAACTTTCCGTTTATATCAAAACCAGTTTCTGAATGAACAAATTGTTGTAACCGGAAGGGAACTTTGAAAAAAGATTTGAAGAGCAATATATTCGCTCTCTCTTTCTCTCCGATATTCCACATGACGTAATAAGTTAATGATCTGACGGAACATCCTGGTTGCCACGAGAGTTCCTTGAAAACGGGTCAACGACATGATGCGCGCAACGCGAGGATTCGCAGACCGGACGGAATCCGCGTCCTTCGCATGTATACATGACTAACGATTGCGTATTAGACGTTCGTCGGATACGTATAAATACGTTGTATGGGAATTCCTCATGTCACCGTCCTTAACATTTTCCTCTCTCTTTTTATTTTTCACTCGCGAAACTGGTTTTTTCACCTTTAATTCGCCGGTCCCGCAGGAAGTCGCGTCGCGTAAATATCGCGTAAATAATTTATTAATGCGTACAGAGAGAGAGAGAGAGAGAGAAAGAGAGAAAAAGAGTTAGCGAACCGTCGGCGTTATAATTTACATCCGACTCACGCGCGCGAGATAATTAATGTCTCACTCTCACTTAACCCTTTCACGCCCTCAGCCCATTTTTACCGGTCTCTCTGTCTAGAAAATCCAATTTTCAACATCTATAATTCACATTATCGTTAGAAAACTTTTCACACACTTGCGAGAAACAAGGTGTAAAAAATACGCGAAAAGTTGAGATTTCTCGAGGAAGTTTACGGCAGATTTTGTCTGAATAATTAAACAATAATTAATTTACAAACATTCATTCATTGTAGAAGTAATATTCCATAATTCGCGAAAAGTGAATCGACTCCCATGAGCGTAAAGTAAAAGTTGGTTTTAACGCGCGCGAAACAACGGCAATTTGCGATTCGCCCGTCCCACATACGCATCGTAATAATAACGAGCGGGTAATAATGGTGAGAAAGTGAGTTCTTTCATCGCGATCTTGAACTTGAGGGATTCGTCGTAACGACAGGTTACTTGGGGCTGGCCGTTTGCCCGAGAAAGCGGCACTGGGAGAACGCGACGGACAATCTCCGCTTTCGTTCTCGCGCGTGTCGCCTCGCGGCACGCGTTTGACATCTCATACGAACGACTTTGTCATGCTCAATGAATTCATATACAAGTAGACCAGATCGAAAATTACAAGCTGTCGCGCGCCTGTCTGTCGCTCTCAATTAATTCGTATACACGCCAGCGCGTCTTAATTCTGGGTTACATGTTGCCGATTGACGTAGAATTTTTTTTTTTTTTAAACTTTTGCGTTATTTGTCGAGATAGAATTATTGTATTTTAAAACTGTAAATTTATTTTTACTAATCGCGGAATTCTTGAATCTTGACTAATATTTGACGAAATATCTGAAGATTAATTATATCGAAAATAGACTTGAAAGAGAGAAATTTCACAATAAATGCGCATATAAATCTGAATTTGCGCCCAGAAGTAATTAACAACCTCATTAGGAAACGCGTTAGAATGTTTACGAACTTACATTAGAGTCAAGTGGTCCACCTTGATTCTTTTTTGTGCGATCTCGCAGTCGGCAAGTAATTAGAAATTGAGCCTAATTAGCTCGGTAAAACTACCCCGTGACTTATGGAAAAAAATCGGCAGCGCGCGTCGGTAGGAGTTATTATGACGGTTATTAGTTCGGCGTGGGTTCAATTTATGAAAGCCATTAAAAGCGAACGCCTGATTAAAACCCACGACCGATACCGCGCCCTCATATTGCGCCTCATATTGCGAACGCAAAATATTCTCAGAAATGTTGAAAGAAGTCAATCTTCACTTCTTATAGTGAATGCGAACTGCGCGAAGGGAAGCAATGGAAAGGATGAACGCGGTGCGAGCGAATTTAATTTTGAACAATCGACACTTTCGATCTGCAAAGATAAAGTGTTCTCGCCTGTGTATCACGTCAAACTTTTATTGACAGATTCTTGTGTTGATTAAACTTTATATAAAAAAAAAAAAACAGTAATTTTCGCTCGATAAAAATTGCTCAGATCTCCTACAGAGAGGAGAAAACAAAGCGAGATATACGTTATTGCGTTAAAATTTCCGCGAGAAAGGTGCAACACTTTATATCTTACATCTCTCGTAATAGCAAATATTTATCATTTCCAACGCGCGAAAGATCCGACCAATTCTCCGAGCGGAACGCGAGCGAAATGAAAAGGTGAGGCTCGCAACGACCCGGGTTTTACGGCGATAGAGAAGAGGCGAGGCGAATGAGAATTGATGTTGCGCGAGAGATATATTTTCGTGAGAAAAATTCGGTGTCTCAGTACCGAGTGCGTGCGTCGCGGTGCTTATTAAGTGGCGAGACGCCACGAGAAGAGACGTTTGCGGTTTTCGTGCGCGCGGTCTCGCACGCCTGTGTGTGTATCGAAAATGGCGTTGTTGACGCCCCGATGCCGCGCGGGCGTCGGTGAGAACCTATCCGAGGAGCTGGCGAACGAGGACGAGAGAACGAACGGGGCCAATTTCGAGCCCCTGAGCGATTCCTGCGGCGAGAGCGACATGGAGGGTCTCGATCTTTCTCTGTTCGAGCCGCAGGTCGACGCCGCTTCCTGGTGCGACAGCCGCATCCACGCTGGAACCCTTCACATTCTGACTCATTACTGCGGTAAGCTGCGCCCTGCACGATACACACGTTTTTTTCATGTATCCGTTTTCTTTCAACAGTCTCGCCGACGTAAATTAGCGATTTGTGCTAATTACCGCTCCCATAAAGCGAAGAAAATTTTCTTCCGGTCTTATAGACCCGTTCGCGTTAAGAATTGCCGTTCCACACACGCACGCGTCGTTTACGTTTTACGTCGTTTTACGTTTTATCTCATTTGACACAAAATTACTCGTAAATGCGCAACACGACGGTTTTCTCACGAATCGCCGCGCGCACGTTCAAGCGAGAATCATCGATCCTCCGCGCGACTGACTCGCGGCTTCTTCCAGAACCAGATCTCGCGGTAACTTGTAGCGGGATTCCGGGATCCCGAGGTTGAAAAATGAAAAAGAAAAACGTCGCGCGTTATTACGTTCGTTCCGGTTGGAGTAACAAATGCGCGTAATCTTTTAGGATTTACGTCGGTGTGTTGAGCTTCGTCGTCGTGTGTAAGGCTCGGGCATCGCTCGAGAACGGGCTACACAAGACGGTCGTCATTTAAACGTGTACTTAACACGTGTCCGCTCTTCCTCTCGCGCTGTCGGCCGAGCTCGCGTATGGGCGCATTAAAGCGATATCCTGGCGCCACCACGAGTGCCCTTTAAGACGAGATCTTTGCGCCTAACTAGCGTGTGTGGCGCGCGCGCGACGGAAGAGCGATGCACTTGCGTCATTATTCCGTTGCCGTGGGCCAATTGCTATCCTTGGAATAATTGCCATTAACATACAATGCGACTTAAGGCGCGCGCGTGCACAATAGATATCCTTGTCCGTGATTTACCGTGAATTTATTCTCGCGGCCAAGGCTGACGGAGAATCCGCACCGTTCACTTTCTATACGAACTTTGCCTCTCGCACGATGCCGGCGACAAAGCAAACGATATCGACAACTTCTATCGAAAAACTCGTTTTTACTCCGGGAAAATTAATTGGCGTGTTAAAGAAATAATACGCAGTGATTAATTTTTCGCGTTTGTGGATATTTGCGATGCGTGTCTAAAAATTCATGTACCGGACACATTTATTTCTCATCATCATCATCATCATCTGGGAAATGAACGCGTTGGTGGTGTGTGCGATTTCGCGCGCGCGTGGGCGCAAACCGCGAAATGACGAAGGTTGAGCTTTCTTGGTGGACTCGCTCTCGGTAGGCGACTTTACCTTGACGCCACGTCCGAGGAGTTAATTGGGTAATTTAATCGTGGCAGATCGCACCGAAGGCAACTTTAACGCGTTATGCGGAATTATTAAGCGAGCGCCATTAACTCGTTCGAGCGCGAAAAGACAAGCTTTTTTTTTCGCGTCCGTCAGCGAAACGCGAATCGAATTATTATAATATACCCGCCTGTTGCTAATTATTGCGAGATGCACGTGCGGAATAAATACGAGATGAAGCTTCGTTATTGAATTTCTCTTTTAGCGTCAATAAAATGACGCAGCGGAACAATTCTTATCTCTTTTTGATTGAAAGTTCAATTTATTAAATACAACTTCAACCTAAATTTCATATTGTTCTGATTTATTTTTAATTCGAGTAAAACATTTCGGATAAAATCTAGAAAGCGCAGCTGGAAATAGCGAACAAACACTTCCAACATAAAAAAAAACGTGCTGTTATTTAAGAAAAATTTTACTTCACTTTTTCTGCGTTATCTGCACTTTAACGTGCACGTAACGCTTTTCACGAGATTCGCGTGGGTGAGAACGGCGGAATTAAACGCCCATCAAGATTTTCTCCGGATCTTCTCCGTGGAAGGATTGTAAACACGCGCGTCCCCCGATAACCACGTCGTAGGTATAATTGGGTAATTTAATCGGGTAAGATAATCGCGCACGTCGTCGATGCGCGTCGTACAGCGCTATATGAAGATAATATCATTAACTTATCATACGCGAAAGACAGACGCGCTATCTCTTGTCGTCGGTCGACATCGGGAGTCTCATTTTGACATCGAAAATTCTTCAAAACTGCTTCTCTCGTACATATGCGGAATAATATTTACGCATGTGCTCGCACGTATGTACATAAGTGCGCTATATACGCGCATTTCAAATTCGCCGCGAATGCTTTTCACGCGGATTAGACGGCTGCCGACCACCGTCGGGGGTTGCGAGACCGTCTGTCAAGATTTTCCGGGGGATTTTGCACGAGTTGGGAATTTTACCGCGCGGCGCGCCGCGGTTGACACGCACCTCGACGTCGTGTCATAAAGATAATTGGGTGCATAGCATTATTAACCGGCGCGCCGGCCTGTCGCGCGTCAACGTGAATGGGGTGCTAAATGTTAACTCGTACTTCGCGAGTCCACCATCGAAGTTGGAGATGGGAAAGCAATGGGCGCGCGCGTGTAAAATACGTTTCCCAAGCTAATAGCTTGTCATTTATAAAACACGCGTTTTCGTGCGAATAACACAAAGACCGACGACTTTTCTGGATCGCCGCGCGATAGAATAAAGTCTCTCAATTGGTTCACGCGTGAGATTAACGCGTCTCAGAAATCAAAAAGGAAGAAAAAGAGAAAGCTTTTCATTTTTATTCGACGCGTACATGTAGAACATAACACGTCTCTTCGCGCTAAAGGTGCTTGAGATATTCCCAATTCATCACACACATACCTTGGAGGTGATTTGAGCGAGCGGAGAGAGAGAAAGAGAAAGAGAGAGCGAGGAACGACGCCGGGCGTTCTTTCCGAACGTGCGCAAATTGCCGATTATTAATCTAACGACGCGTTATCTCTTCCCGTGAGCGAAGAACGGTCCCGTGTGTGTGCGTGTTCGCGGCACTTAAACAGAAAATCGTCGCTCTGGGCGGCTCGTGGTATAGACGCGAAGTATATAGAGAGAACAGGAGAGAGAGAGAGATAAAGCAAGCAATGCACCAACGATACTCTTGCTCCCAGCCGTGGGCGATCGGTGGGCGGGGGCGGCGGGGAGGAAACTGTTACGAGATCAATTCGCGGCAGAGACCAATTAAATCGTAATCCACCGCGCGCGGATATAACGTCGGCGGAGAGAATCTCCGCGAGAGATAGCAATCTCTCTTTCTCTCCTCCTCGCGCGCAATAAATCGATGTAGGTAAATGAGTCGCGGCGCGCGGTTTCCACCGCGGGCTGTCTTCCCCGTCCCGCTTTCTTCTACGTTCCATTACCCACTTACACCGGCTGACTCGCGAGCACGGAGAGAAGAAGAGCCACCACACGCGCTGTCTGTGCGCGCACGTCGACGTATAAACACGTCGGGAGCAAACTTCTTCCTCTCTTCGCGGAACGGACTCTCCCGTTGCCGCGCGCGCCTTCTCCGAGAAGGAAGACGCGAGTCGCAAGTCTGACTCGAGGCGAGGCCTGATTCTCACGTGGGAAGAGCCCTCGCGCGATCTCCTTGTCGCATATTGATGCGAGATAATCGTTAACCGCTTCCTACGATCTGCTCGGACGCGGGGGATTTATACGCGAGCTGCGGGCAAAGAGGCGGAAGACGGGGGGAGGTCGTTTCGGGGAATAATGACGTAAGAAAACTAAGCTCAGGCGCGAAATATACGTCGCAAAGAAAGCAACGAATTAATTGAAAACGATCGGAAAATTCTAAAACGGTTAATCGCTCGATTTGAATCGGAGAAATCCAGCGATCGGACAATTCGCTATATTTGGCAGCGATAGCTTTTAGAACAGTCGTCTTCTTTAGTCGCGGATTAAATACATAACTAATTCGCGTTTAATTTCTGATGCGTGATTTCTCATGCCTCTTAGTGCTGACGCGACTTGGTGGAATTGTGGTTCTCTCTCGATGCGTTCGAAAACCGAGAGAAACGCCGAAGAAAAGGTCGTTTTGCTCGGTCGCCCGGATAAATGAGAAAACGTCGCGGCGTTCGATTGACTGCGCCAATTCCATTAGTCGAGCCATGGATGCGGGCCGTTTCCGCGCGGGACGCGCCGGTGTATCGAGCCATTGTGTGAGAGAGCTCCACATTCATGCGGTATACGCGTACCGCGTACCGCGCACCGGAAACCGCTTCTTGTTGCTACACAAGTCGGATCTGTATCCGAGATGAGAAGATCATCAGCGGATTCACTCATGCGAACAATTAAAAATATCGACGCGATGCTTATCGCGGCGCGCAATCAATCGCGGCCCATTCGATTGATCGAGCGTGACGTGATGTCTGTCTTCTCGCGAGAAAGTTTTCAATGTTTCGAGGATGATCTCTCTTTCATTTCCGTATCGCGGCTGCGAGAATTGTTGAATATGCCTGCGGCAATTAAAGATTGATCGAAAAAAAAAATTTAATGCAACTCTTGAAAGACATTTTTTTTCTTTCACTGAAATTATAGGATATGTGTAATGCGCGCTTGTGGCGTTATTATACACAGTAAATTCCCTCTCTTTTTTTCCCCGAGTCTTCTTCGTCGAGACGACCTCGTTTACGGTCTACTAAAGATCGTAAATAAAAAGTTGTCCTTTTGCAGTTGTAACGAGTTTGAGCGGAAATTGAACTACGAAAAGATAGATATTATTGGAAAGTTCATACGCGCGGATCAATACGGCGTATCTCGCTCTTTGAAATTATGTTTTCCCGATATCCGATACTGGGTTACTCGTTCGAGATCTAACAATATACATCGCTTTTATTAATTCGCCGACCTGAATAGTCTGTATAAGATTTCTTATTGTGTATACATGGATACACACATATGTACATCAAACGTTAACTTTCGTTAAATTTTTAAAATACACGAAATTGATAACGAAAACAATTGTGCCATCAGCTTGTGTAAATAAAGCGACCGGACGTGTTCGATAAATCAGATGGAGCGGCCGCCAAGAAATTCCTGCGTCCTATTATGCACGTGATTGACCTAACTTCTCATTGCTCCCGTGGTACATAGCAAAGCCCGTTCCACTAGTCGCGCTTCGTTGTAGATGCAACGAGTTCTCTCTCTTAATGGAAGTGTCAGCCGCAGTTGCACGGATCCGCGGGTATTGCGCAGTTAGAATCCGCGGTCTTTTATTTATTTAAATGCGCCGTCCGTATGTGCAAGCGAATATCGTGCACCAAAAAAATGTCGAAAAGTGTAAGAATTTGAAAATCGCGGATACTTAAACTAATTATTTATTTACAGTCCTATTACATGTAAATGAATATTATTGAATGATGAAATATGTTCATCTTGTCACAAAAAAAGGTCTGGAACATTTTATTTTATTAAAAAAAAAATGATTATTGCAATGAAACGTGCGATAATTAATTAAATTGTTATTGAACGTGCTTTAAGAATTTTAAAAATTATTTATAATGAATCGATTTTCAGCATCTTCCACCTTACTGATTATATCAAAAAACGCGTTAAACAAAAGTTGTAGATCAGAAGTACATTTTAATCAATTTTGTTCGCGGCACTCTCTAGAATGGTTCCAGTTGCTAAAAAAAAAAAAAATACTTTGTGAAAAAGTTCAACCCGATCGGATAAGGGGAAGAGGAGCTTCTGAGCCCTTAATTGTCCCAAACTCGATTGAAACATGTTTCTAAAGTTTGAGACAATCTGTCGAAATTCGCGCTCTATTTTGCAAATGCAAACTGGAGAGAGACAGAAGAAAGAGAGAGATGAGTTTCGCGCAAAATAGGATGGCTCGAGGAAGATATACGCTCATGGCGCGAAGTCACGCCAGAAATTAATTATACGAAATGAACGCGCGTCGCGTTCGCCGATGTCGGCTCCATTAAAACCAGGAAATTGTTCGGATTCGACGTTCCGATTACACCCGATGTTTTGACTGGCTGATGCTAGCAGCAACACACGATAGCAAATCACGCTTCTCGCTTTCTGCTACACCGATCGATACACTAATTGCTGGAAATAATTGACTCGTATAACGCTCGCATAAATGTCGGAACGTGGTAAAAAAAAATTTTTTTTTTTTCGCAATAAATATCAATTTCTTGTTTACTTCGAAATGATGATTTCCTATAATAATATAATATATTAATTATTATATTATTTATCGTATTTGAAGAGCTTTTTGCGACGATAATCATCGGAAGTGAAAAAGCAATTTCTTCCGGCATTTGACATCAAATAATTTCCCCCCGCGATAGAAATTGCGGTTAAGAGGCGGGAGGTCTCCCCCCTATTAAATTAACCGATTGCCAGATGTTACGCGATAATGACACCGTTTCTCATTGACGCTGCGTGCGCGATCAATTTGCGGATCGTCGATGCACGCGACTTGCTCATGGCAGTAGTCACGGCTCTTTGTCACGGCGGCGGCGCGCAATCGAAATGTCGCTCGGCGCGACATTGGTCGCTCATGTTATCACTCGCACATTGGCCCACTTGCAATGTTATCGGTACAGATCGCGGCGCTTTATTGCTGCCGCCTATTTGCTTCTCTTACGCGCATTTCAATTTTCCGTGAGAGTTTAATGAACGATCCGCTGAACTGATCGAATTTAATCGATTCTTGTTTCGTCAATACGCTCGCGTTGCGGCGAGAATTTCCGGATATTCGCGACAATTGGGATCGCGACAATTAAAGAAATTGCGTCAGTTTGTCGCCGGTTCGAAAGGGCTCCGCGCGCGACGAGAGAGCGGAAGTCGGTTCGAAGTTTATTCTAACGGAGTTAGTATTCCCCGAGTTCCGGAGCACTGCGTCGCGCGAATTTCGCTGAGCCGCGGCGCAGTCAGCGTGGAATTAAGTTTCTTGATAAGGGATCAGAGACGGAAAGGAAAGGGGTTTCTCTCTGTGTGTCGAGTCAATTCTGGCTGTACTTTCATTTTTACGCGAAGTAAGGAAGTTACGGAAGAGTTAACGAAAAGCTCAGACAGAGTTCGGGGAAGTTGAGCTAATATTGGTGAGAGATAATCAACCCTAGCAGCAGTCAAACCGAGGTTGCAGTAGCAGTATAATACTTATATATATATTTTTTATACATATTAATATATAATAATATTATATAACAAGTATAATATTAAAACATACAAAAAAAGATAAATTTTTTCTGTATTTTAATACTATGAGATATATGTATATAAATATTAAAATGTATATAATATTTATATTTATTATAATATAATAATGAGCATAATATTAAAATAAACAAAATGATAAATTTATTCTGTTTCAATACAATAGCGCGACACATATACAAATATCATACATAAAAACATATACTAAAATATTATAAAACTAAATGAGAATCACACGCTCGTATTGTAAAAACAAGTAAATAGATCACAATGTGAGGTCACTATCGAGCAAAATTGAT
>QVOA01001816.1:0-10507 GCA_014825685.1 Pseudomyrmex cubaensis
AACTTGTTTTTATAAAAACTCTTGAGAGAACTCATAAAGTTGACTTGATATTGTTTTAGAAAATAATAATAACTATCACTAATTTGAAAAATATTTACCTTAAGACTAATCCATTCATTATTTTTTTTATTTTCCTCCTCCCATTTCTTCTATGCCTCCTCCCATAGCCTCTTCTTCTATGCCTCCTCCCATGCTTCTTCCCATGCTTCTCATTCCTCCTTGTGTTAATAGGTTTGCTGCACGTCGCACTAAACGCGGATCATTTACTATATTCTTCATATTAGTATCATGGGCTTCCTTTTTGAATATGCATGAAAACAAAAAAAAAAACTTAATATAGATGTAAGCAAAATAAAATATAAACAAAGTTAGATCGAATACGATAAGTATTGGAATAAGTTTGAGTTACATAAATGCTACGTCTATTTATTGTTTGTGATCTATCTGACAAAAGTAAACAAAAATTCATATATTTTGCACAAGATGAAAAAAAATCGAAAATATATATTAACATAGATTGTAGTTTTACAAAGTGTTCATTACACAATGATGATTATAAATATATCTAGTACTTTTACTTACTTTTTGCGTATCAATGCTCATTGCGATACTGGCTGATAACTAAAAAAAGATTATAGAAATTATTACAATCGTACTATATAATCGGTCATGAAAATAGTTATTTTATATATGAAAATTAATAAACTTGTTATTTTCCCGTCTTCACTTGACAGTAGTGTCATTTATTATAGTAGCAATAATTTATATCAACTAAAAAACATAACAAACTGCCGAAAACAGATGCATGTTGGAAGAATCTAAAAGTGCTCATCGAATGTTCCTTAAAAATTGTCAACAAAATCGAATTTATTTAAATACATATTATTTAAAAAGTATATTATTTTGTAAATGTAACTTGTATACGCGTGCATGTAAGTTTACGCATTATATATTGTCTGAAATTGATCGAGAAAATGTTAAATAAAATCGATTTCTTACTATTGCGAGGCAAAATAACGCTATGATGATTGGCTTGAACATTGTGTTTGATTTGATGCGCACTATTTCACACTATATACTGATTAGATCGCATTGGCGTTTCACTTTTATATAGATAATCTACATGACACGTTGACGTGTCCATGCGTAGAAAAAATTAATCGAAATGCTTTAAAATGCACTGAATTGTCACAAGAAGTGCGCTTTGATAATTATTGCGTTTTTTGTGAGCTATTTTGCGACAAGAGATGTGACGCACAAGATTCGTCAAAAGTAGATATTGATATAATTATGAAAAATCTTGTGTCACTCTGCAACAGTCTGTTTGTATCATTTGTTACGATAAAATCGATTCGTTATTTTCTATCGCTCGCAATTTGACACAATATGGAATTTTTTATTGTTAATCATTATGCATGTTTACTAGAAACATTTGCTCGATAAATTTTTTCTGTAAGATTTATGTGTATCATTATGTGCGTGCAACGTTCTTTAATTTGTTTCTAATAATGTCGATAAATATCATTCCAATGATAATTACATATACTGCGTCTCAAGTTTGAAATTTTTTTGCAAATATTTTCAGTTTTTTTGCATCGCAAGTTTTTTACGCTGTTATTACAGATATCTGCGTTTGACATCTTATCTTTTAATCGTTGTTACGATGCACGCATTAGTTATGATATAACATGAGACACGCAAGGTCTTGCGAACAACGTGTTATAATACCACCAGCATTGTGTTTTGACTGTGATATAAGCAGAACGACGTAAATGTCAACAAGATTGGAGTAATTAAAACTTGTCTTCGCTATTTAATGACGTTGTATATTGCAACACATAATGGTGTTAAATACATTTATAAATTAAATCCTACTACGCGCGACGTTTTAAAGACGCGTCGCTCATATGGTCTACCAAAGAACGCTATAATAAAACGAGCTTATTATCAAGCAAAACTTGTTGTTTCGCAAAATAGATTTATCGATAAATTTAAATAAATAAAATTTAAATAAATAAAATTTAAATAAATCTTTCTTGAAAATTGCATTTCTCTTTTGCTATTTCGATGCAAACCGAATCCGGAAACTTCAAGGGAGAATCGATGATCTATGTTGTAATTTTTATTTTCAATCCTCTCCTCTCCCCGACTACATTTACAACAGCGTAATTAATTTGTTCTCGGAGATAGTAAAAGCGACAGGTGTGACACCTGCCCGCGACGTAGCACTACCGTTACCCAGCTCGAGATGAGCGAACATTTACATCTTACCGGAGACCGTTTCGCGAAAGGAGGCCCCCGGAATGATGACCGCCGCGGAGAGATAGCGCGAATAAAGCCGTCAAAAGAGCGTGCACATAACAAAACCTGGTCCCGTAGAAATCTCTACGAGCAAAACAAGGCCTCGACCAATTACCGTGAGTAACTAGTCATATCGGCACGAGCAATCTGCGTTTTCGCGACGCGAGAGACGGTCGGAGGATATTCCGGCGCGCGACGTTTATATCGCGCGCACAAATGGCTTTTCCTTTCCGGGAAATTTTGATCAAAATGCGCGATGCTGTGTAAAGCATCGAGCATTAGTTTTGGTCAGAGAGAGAAAGCTGCTTCAATTTGATAATTTAATCCGTTTATAGCTTGATTTTTTTAAATAATCTGACACTCTGTGTGTTTGTATGAAATTTATATGTAGTTCGTATCGAGATCACTGTCAGCAACACTCCAGCTTTCTCATTAAACAGTTCATGATTAAATCATGAAGCAACGCTGTGTTAATCACGGAGCAATCAAATTCAACCAGAACTGTCATAAAAGTTTTTGCGCGCACGTAATTTCTCTCTCGTCAAAAAACTTCGATCGATTCATAAAGTAATAAAGAGCACGAGCATGTTAATCCACCGACAACATTTACGTTAATCGGTTACCACAGGGCGAATCCACCGCGAGAAGGGGAAAGACGCGCGCGAGAGGAGAGATTTTATTTGCGTCGGAAGAAAAGGGTATTAAAGCGGGGATTTATTACGTTGACAGTAGAAATGCATTAAATTATATCCAAGCACTCATTTCGCATTTAATACGCCAGCAATATTTTATGCGCGAGTGTAATTACTCGTAACTGTCCTGGCGGATGTTTTTCTAGGCGCACGTGACCGAAAGCAGCAATTAAAAACCAAAAAAAAAAAAGAAGAAAAAATGTGCATCGCGGTGGCCGCTAATGACGCCGTTCCGCATTTACAGTTACCATAGAGCAAACGACGAAAGAAGAACCGAGAGGAAGAATCGAGACGAGAGAAGGAGGGGAATAATTTATTAATATATCACGGCGCGTGCGGCCCGTAGGAGATCCGACTAATTAATTTGTTTCCACGTCTTTTCTAACGACACCTCGACGCATCGCGCGAAGTCGGAAAGATCAGGGCATAAGAATCAATCGATTTCGAAGAAATTATATATTGTGCATGTGATTAAGTAAACAAATTAGAAAATAATAGATTTAAAAGAATAAGAAATAAAATAGTAAAGCATTTTTTTTTGTTTCTGTGTATTGAAGATAAGAGCAGCGAAAGAGAATAGATAAAAGACAAGAGAAATAAAGCCGATGATTTTCGTCTTTGTGGCTTCGATCGCTGTGAACCGCGAGATCGCAAAGAGGGCACGCGAGAAGCGCAGGGGACACGACGTGGTAGTATCCTCTCGCGCTCGGTTTTTCAAGCGTGCCTCGAGAGGGCAGGGGGCCTGATTGCGCGGGATTCCCGCTTTGAAGTGGCACCGCCAATGTTCTCGAGCCGTCTCGACTCGTTACCGCTATGGGATCAACACTCTTTCTCGCTCTCTCTTCCCTTCTCTGTCCCTCTCTCTCTTTCTCTTGTCTTTTCTGCGACTCCCGGATGTATGCGCGATTCGATTTCCTGCGGAATATGCGCCTAAAATAGAGGAACTGATCAGAAAAGATATTTTGTGCGTCGAGATCAGCGATTATCTAGTTGTTGCTTTATAATTGTACTTCAACCTGTTGATCGCGGCAAACCGAAATTAGAAATTCAAAGAAACGCAAATGTCGCGCCGGGTATAGGAGAACGTGTCGAACGCAGAGAAGACGAAACTTTTAATTAGCGCCGCCACTTTTCAATTTCTCACCCCTGTCGTCACGGGCGGGAACAAAAAGCCGAGGTGACCGGAGCTCTAATCTCTCCGGTCCCATGGTGCCGAAGCAGGGCACAAGTCCCGACACTTTTTGCCACTTCTCGAATGAGGAGCCAATTAATTGTCGAAGCTCAGACCGTTTGTGCTACCTGAGTTTTCGTCGAGGATCTTGAACTCGCTTTCGCACAATAAAAAAATTACGTAATTAATTGAAATGTAAAATAACGCAATATATCTCGAAAGAGCGTTTTACATCTCGTTCCTTTTTGCGAGAATAGAAGATTCCGTTTGTGCGTTATCCGGCGCACGTGCTTATTCGCTCGCACCTGCATGCGTACGATATGAAACATACGCAATTACACACACACGCACAACCACACTACTTTGTATCGTGGAATCCGCGAGTGGCGCTGTCGAGAGAAACGACGCAAAAAGATAACGCACCCTCCGAACATTTCGGATTCCAGCCACACCGGAGAGTAAACCCGACTCGCCCTCCCTCCCGCCGATCCTATCGTTTTCCTTTATCTTCCTCTTCCTCGCGGTCTTTGAGTTTCTTGACTCGCTGGATAATTATGTTCCCGACCCTTATATTCCCCTGACTTCGAACCTCTCCACAAACGTATCGGTCTCGCCCTTTCTTTCTTTTTTTTTTTCTCTCCCCATGATTCCCTACGTCGCGTCCCATCTCGAAATCGCTCGATGTTTCTTCTGCCCCGATCGTACGTGCGTTGTTGTCGTTCATCTTCGTGCACTTGACACTTTGTTGCGACGACACATCGATGAAGAAATCTTTTCGGAAGCGCGAAAACCTTTCAAAAGAATTTAGAATCTCGTGATAAAAAAAAAAAACAAATTAGTCTGATCGATATGTTCGAATTTTACGACGATATGTTCTATCGATCAAACTTGTTTCGCCGTTTGAGAAACGTTGATTGGTTTCGCGAAAGAAACTCTCAACTCTCGATCGAACGAAAGGGAGCACGAATTTTCAGATTCTCCGGAGAACGCGCAAACGGGGTCTTCGCCGGAGTAGACCGGACCGGTGCGGGCAATTACATCGGGGAACAATTACAGGTTGGCACGTCTTCGCGGTCCGTCGTCGCGGCTTTTTCTGCGCGTCCTGGGATTCCGACGACGGAGGAACGCGGGATCTTCCTTTCGTGGTACGGGACGACGAGAGAAACGGAGAGGCAAAAGAAGCAGGAGGAAAGAAGGCAGGAGAAAAAGAAGAATAGAGAGAGAAAGAGAGGGAAAGCAATAACGTCCGTTTTTGTTTTTTTTTTTTTTTTGCATCAAACGTGATGTGTTACGGATGCTCCAAAACTACGACGCAACGACGGCGAATTATTCCGTAACATATCTCGTTCAAGGACAAATTATTTCTCCGACGCACAATATTGCAACGCGGATCGCGCGAAAGTCGCTTATGCGTGCGACTTATCTCGAAGATGCTTTACGGCCGCGCAGAGACACGCGTTGTACGGTATATATCGACGCGCGAGTGTCGATATACGCATAAACGCGATTTTTCTAACGGCGCTTTACGACACGCGGCGGCGTGTAATCTTCTCGCGGAATTATCACTTGTGCCGCTCATAGAGAGAAGAGACGTGCTCTCCCCGTCTCCTCCGTGAATGTTCTCCGCGGAAAAAACAACGTCCGCTTACGAGCACGCATCTGATATCTGCCTACGTCCAATTATTCGTAATTAGTTTTCGCGATTGTCCACGCTTCCGGTTATCCCGTTAATCCATCGCGGGATGGATCGCGGGATGGATCGCACTACCGTTTTACTGACCGATCGTTCTTCGCAAAGGACGCGGCTGTACACACGCGGACGTATCATAACTAATATACCGAACTTTTTTTTTTTTCATTTTTCGTATAGCAGTAACGTTGTGGATTGAGCTCGAATTAGCGCTGTCAGAGTTACGGACAGGCTGTTTAGCGTAATCGTGGCTTTAAGTCATCGATGCAATCGGAAAAGTCGCGCGCGTGCGCACCGCTTCTCCGATCGCATCGATGACTTATCGATTTATCACCGTGTCCACGTGGACCTGAGAAGGCTGAGTTGGTTGCGGTTCGGTTAGGTCGCGGCCAGGGATCGTCAGGGGTCATACACGTCTCGCCGTGGCGCGATGATTGGCGGAATGCTGCGCGCCGTTTTACGAGGCTTCGGGGACGAGCGCGCAGGCGAAAAAGGGGTAAACGAGCGTCGTGAGGGCCCCGCGAGAGATAGACGGTATTGGTAGAACGACGACAGGCCCCGGGGAAGGGTCCAAGAAGGCCCTGAATGCTCGAGAGAGAGAGAAAGAAAAGGGAGGAGAAAGAAGACCGTGCGAGACAGCGGTAGAAGCGCGCGCGCGCGCTGCAGTTATAATTTGATGCAACGCGGCCATAAAGAGGATTACGCGCATAGATGGCTATAATTTTCGTGGAAAATAACGTAAGGGGTCCTCTTCTTTCTTTTTCTTTACTTCTCTCGCACAAAAGCCTCTTCTCTTTCCTCGCCTTTCCTCGTGTCTCTTTTGTCATGGCTTCTTCTTCTTCTTCTTCTTCTTCTTCTTCTTCTTCTTCTTCTTCTCACTCCCGTCCGACTCCTCGTATCTCGCTTGTGAGATTCAGTTCGTTAACTCGGGACGAGGTGGAATAGCTCTACGTGGAAAACGCATCGCGATTGACGCACGTATTTGACTTTTCAGTTAGGTAATTCACAATTCAATTTTTTCAAAAGGCAAATGGTTTCACGGGAACACAATTTCGATTTTTATCGCAAACGGTAACGAAATCTTTTATATGATGTATTTTTTTTCACGCATTGATATTTCTTACTGATGTAAAACACCTCAGATATCGAGAAAGCTAAATTTTTTTTGCAAAAGATAATGCCCTTTCGCGTCTCCCTAAGAGAAAGAGAGACGAAAGAAAAATCCTGATTTATCCACTCCAGAAAATATCGGGCTCGCACCGTCGATTTCGCACGTACGTCAGCTCGCTGCGGAGAATATCCTACCCGGGCATCGTCGGTATAATTCGTTGCGATCGCTCGCTATTAAAATCCGTCCCAATTAAGGTCTGCGCGCGAAAGCTTTGCGGGGCAAAGGGGTCACACAGCGGGACTTAGGGAAGGAACGATACCGGCCATCAGCGCGCGGCTTATTTTCAGGGGTCAGGCCATAAGCGACCTGGAAGCCACCACGCGAGGCGTGGCGCGCAAACAAACCGGGCGGCGCGGCGCGGCGATGTTTCGCGAACAACAAATCAAACCGACACCTCGCACCGTAGCCCCGGTATAATCAGCTAATTCGCGATAACAACTTAATTCGGGCCTCCGGTAGAGGTCCGATCAAACAAAGTGTAACCACTTAATTTAGCTTAACGATCGATGGGCGGGCGCCGCGGAGGTGCGAGAGCGCCGCTTGCGCGCACACACGGTGTTTGTTGCCCGATCGATCGCGATCCCGGATCGATTATCGGTCTCGTCCTTACGCCGGTAATGATCATTGTGCGCTCGCACATGTGTGCTCCCCGAACCTGCGGATTCGCCCCGAAATTTGTTTCGTTTCACGGGCGCCTCTCGCGCGAGCGTATAAGCATCAGAGATTGAACTCGGTGAACTCGCGTGGCAAAAATGCAGAACAATTTGAATCGGAGTTGGTAAGTGCGTTACACTTGAGCGTGAGTAATAAAATAGATTTTTATTTTCAGTCAGCCGCTGTTTTTATGGAGTAAAAATCGCGAAAACGACGCTTTCTCAGATACGGGCAAGGAAAATACGTAAGCGTTGTAAAAGGCCACGTTTATCCGCCTTCATCGTGTTTCTTCTGCCTGCTTACAAGAGAGCTCGTGATATATGACTCGGCGAACCCGGACGTATTTTCTGTGAGTATTATGAGCGTCAACAGTCTGATGTTGTACTGTAACCCCTTCAGTGCGGCATTAAATGAGTAGCTTCCTTCGAGCGAGTATCTTTCAGAAGCGTGGAAAATGAGAGAAGACATCTTCGCACTGCTTATTTAAGTTTTTCGATTTTGAAAAGATGAATATTTGATGGAATTTATATCAAGTAGTGCGACGTCGTATCGAGTGATTTATCGACGAGGAAGTTTTTTCCGCGCATTCCGGTAGTCACTTCGCACCGAATTAAGTTATGATAAACACTGAATATATATGTATGCGCGAAATTCTTTATTAAAGACGTAGATTATTTATCGCTAATAGACGTTCATAAAATGAATTTTTGTTGCGAAATATATGCACGTAATGTGAGATGACTTATATCGAAGATAAATGAGTGAAGATGAGACGTCGGATTTAAGGCTTATACTGTTTTTTTTTTTTTCTCGAATAAATCGGATCTGACGACGACACGACGATGTAAGAACCGACGACAAAATGGTGATGAAGCGCGGCGATGAGGCGCTTGCAAGGCCGTTGCCCCGACAATGATTTCACGGGATTGCCGAGCATTAATTAACGCACGGTAGAAATAAAGTGATAACAGTACCTACGTCAGACAATGATTCATGTTTCTAGTATTGCATCCCCCCTCCTTCCATGTTCCCGCCAGATGAGTTATACGTGTGATTGTGGAGAGGATGACACGGAAAAAAAGGAGTGCCGATATAATTGTTCAGCGAACAATTTGGCGATCGTTAAGAGGTCGTTGCGAAATTTCGCGACGAGCTTTATCGAAGTTGAAAAGTGAAGAATATTTATCCAAATTTATTTCCCTAATTTGTTTTTTTTTTTTTTTGTTAATTTTTACTTTTTTCTAAAATCGAGATAGAGACGAAAATTGACGTTAAAACTCAGCGAACGCTCGGCTCGTTAACGACAAAATAATTTTACCTCTGATGTTCTTTGACTTACATCGTTTGAAATGTCGTCTGACGAAAGAACTTGGTTGTCACGAGGAGATAAAAAAATTTATAGATCCCTTCTTGTCCTACTGACTTTTCGCTGATTGCCTTCGTGTTTTCGCGATTATCGCAACGCTTTAGACTACTGTTACTTGTTGAGGATGAATACAGAAGGCTGCGGCACCGACGCTACACATAAGCCTCTTGTTCGCATCGGCGCACATTCCGTTTGTTGTGAAGCGTTTAATTTTCCTCCTCGTATGTAAAATCGATTAAGGGTATGTCCCACTCGGTGATTTGCGGCGAAAGACAGTGTATAAGGTCGGCCGCGCGACTTAACTGACGGATTAACTATTGCGATAACTCCATAATTTATTTCGACGCAGGTGTACGCGCGCCGTACCTTGTCCGAAACAAGATATATATTTCCCACCGCGTTCTCCCCCTCCTTCTCTCTCACTCTCTTCGTCTATCCTGTCCATTACTCATCGCATCCTCGCGCTTATTTTTGCGGAGAACGCGCACGCAAAACTTAATTATTCGTATACGTATGAGAAACACGCGCGTCGCACAAATTCGATCGGTTTCAATAACACTTTACTTAGTAACACACAATCTAATCTAAAGACAAGATATAAAAGATCTCTCGAAGGCACTCGCGCTATTTCCGACCGCAAAAGCGTGATAAAAATATATAAAAAAAATTTACATAGAAACACGAAATAAACGCGTTATTGTTGAATGTTTTTTATTAAGAAACAAATATCTCGCGAGGAAAATGTCGGGAGAGTTGACGACGTTGGCAATTCGAGAGACCGTTCAGAAGCATCGCCGAACTATCGTCGGAGAGAGATCATACGCGCGGCATGACGTTGCATAAAGCGCGAGCGTCCCGTTACTTGCCAATAATTATTTAGATAAGTCGAGCTGTCATGTTTTCTGCAAACTAAAAGGATATACGCAGGCAATTAAGGATAGGTTCGTGGAGCGATTAGGGCGAACGGGCTCGAACGATTCTCTCAGATTACGTATAGACCGCGCGCGCGAGCGCGCGATGCAAAAGCAGTCGCATAACTGATATCTACGACCGTTATTGTCAAAGATGCCGTTACGAGCGTAACTTTTCTTTTCCGAACCAAGAGTGTGTACGCGCGCGCGATGCTATAAATTACCCTTCCCGTAATCTCTCAATAAATAAAAATATACACGGTTTCGTCATTCGAGAAATCTGACCGCGTGTCTGCGCGCGTCTTTTACAGAACTGATTCTGTATTGTGATGACAGAATTTACTCAACGCGTAAATTCTTCACCCTCATTGTCGTTCGTTATCCCTTTTTAAAAACATTAGATTTTACTCCCCACATAAGACCGGCCCAGTGGTCTCGCGGCCTGAGTGCGAGGGCTGCGAATGGGAGGTCCCGAGTTCGAATCCACACCGTGGATTTTTCCGGGCCGGTCTCTTTCAAGTCGAGTTTATCGATTGAAAAGCGAACTGAAT
>QVOA01001817.1:0-19277 GCA_014825685.1 Pseudomyrmex cubaensis
CTCTCTCTTTCTCGGCGCTCCGATTATTTTCTCTACGTAGGGGATTCTCCCCCGCTCATCCTCGTTACAGTAACGCCGACAAACTCTCTGAGTGCAATTATAACTTTATACAAATAAACTTTAGGGAGCGGAATGTTTTATCCTGCTAATAACATCATTTCCTCGCAAACGACCGTCGGGCGTATTGCTCTTCCCCCTTTGCTCGATCCTCTTTTGTGTTCTTCTTCTTAGACAGCCGGCTTCGAGTTCTGGACATTCTGGTAAAGTTTAATAGCATTGCATTTCGCCACGTGTTATCGAGCGGTCGGCTTACGGTCTCGTAGTTTCGTTCGTCATCGTTAGCGCGGATCGATCGATCCTGCCGGACGCGCTTTCCGTTTTTCAAAAAGAATTTGGTCAGCCAGCGTGAAATTAGCCATTACAATACCGCGCGTGTACAAGTTGATGGATGGCAAATCGTTACAATCTGTATTGGAAGTTAAAACAGGATAAATGTTTAACGTAACGTATTATATACATGAATTACATTATGCGAGCGCATAAAATTATAATACAATATATTTTTTAATTATGTAACGCAATCTGTGAATCTCGCGTTTGCCAGCATATCAATTAACAGAGTTGTTTATACTCTACGGATGTATATTGCGAATTTTTTGTTTTTGACAATTGCCGATTTTCCGTCGCGCGTTTTGCATGAGAACGACTTTCCGGTTTTGCTTCGCGAAAGACAGTCTCAAAGTTCCCCTTTCCGTTTCGGCGAATTAAACAGCTCAGTAAACCGAATCGGCTGAGCGTTTAAAGATCGACATGAAGTCAAGATCGGTTCGATATGTTCGCTTGTGCTTTCGCGTCGCGTACGTATGTATACATATATATTTATGCGCGACTACGCGCATATACCTGCTTGGTCCTCAAAGAGAGGACGTGATCGTTTCATAGAGAGCCAATAAAAGTAGGTACGGCGGAATCCAATAAAATCCCTACTCCCAAATCACACGGATACTTGCTTCACCTGATTTCTAGTAGCAGCTACAAATTTCCATAGGACGTTCGTCGCCTTTGACGAATATAGAGAGGAACTTCATGCGAACTTCAACGGGAAAACGTGTCTTTTGTACGTGTATAGCGCGCGTATATACGCACGTATGTCTGCATTCAACTTTTATCCAAACTACATGCACTGTTTATTTATATTGTATACTTATATATATATATATATATATATAGCAATGCTTGCAAAATATTTTTTACATTTTTTGCGTCGTGTTTCTCGACTCTAGTCGTCATTACGTATGTCGTATATACACGAGGTGTGCTCGCGTCTCTGCTACTAAAAAATGACAGTCGCGCTCAGTCAGGCAAAGTCCTAGTTCGACCGAGAGAAACTGTAACGTGTGTTTCTCGCGCGCAAGCCAGCTACGTACGTGACAGCGAATTTTACATACGCGAACGCAATTTCTCGTCGTCGCATTGTTTGGAAGGATTCGAGGGAACGCGGCCAGCGAGCGTTTCGCTTGGTTGGCTTCACTTATTCTTACTTACGGCGCTCGCACGTCGCATTTCCACGTCTCCCCCTTGAAAGGGGCGACCGAACATTTGTCTGGCTTGCCCCGCGACTAACTATGCCGCCACGAGCGAAATCTGCCGCGGCGAAATCGTTTCTAACTGATGTCGAATGATCACTCAACTCCTTTCGCGCGTCTTTCTCTCTCTCGCTCGCCATTGTTCCGCTATTGTCGCGTTGATACCGAACCGACTTGATTCGTTTTCCCAAGACCGGATTCCATCTTGCGATGCCGCGTTTAAGTGCGGTGATCGGAGAAGACCAGAAACGTGTTTTTTTTTTTTATGTCGCGCTGATCTGTCTAATAATAGAATATCTTATTTAATAGATGCTCGAGTCAACCGAATGTGTTTCATGCAATTTATTTAAGTTCTCAATTTACTTAAATTCACTTCTCTGCGCGGTTCTAAATTTGATATTTTCTCTCACGAAAAATTTAATTAAATACAAATAGAAACGAGTTCAAATTTGCATAGAGATAAAATAAATAGTAAATTAAATTTCTGGTGCAACGCATATCGCTGTCTAAGAAAAACATAACAAAGTCGCATTGCAAAGTGAGCTAAATATCGCGTGAAGACGATCGATCTCTTCATCGTTCGTGTAAGGTAGAATGTCGTAACTTTCAAATTTTGTACCACTTTTATTACATCGTTATGCAATCAGGAGCAATAAAGACGCGCAACGATCTGCAGTCAAGAAATTCGTCAGATTGCCAATCGCTCCGGCCGGAGGCTTCGTCGGAGATCGCGCGCGCGCCCGCGCGCGCCCGACGCTAATGTTTCTTTTCCATGAACCGAATAAACCTGTGCTCGTAAAAGGCGACTGATTGACGTAGCTCGCTCGTAGGCACGAGAATTGCTCGTCCCGACGAGTTCGTACGAAGTTTCGCATGGAAGTATCATAATGGAAACTTCGGGATCGCGTGCGTCAAAACGACTTTGTGCTACGGCGTTTGTGCCGGCGACATGGTCACCGGCGTGTCTGCTCGCACGTTCTAGGGGACATTACCGTGAAATATTCGCGCGAAAGCGATTTTTGTAGACTTTTTTTCATATGAACGTCGTTCGCTCGACAAATAAAAATAAATAGGGGAAAAAAAAACGAGTTTTTGTGAAAATTTACAGTCGCGAATCCGTCGCCTCTATCTGGAAAAAGCGTGAATGTAGTGACATTTAAATATCTTTCTCTCTGTCAAAAAATAAGTGTGTGTGTCAAAATGTTATTTTTTGTTTATTTTTTCTGATTGATTCCATTTTATATATTGCTTCGCACAATTTTAAACTGCGGAAAAAATATGTTTTCAAACTCCGTGCAATAGAAATCTATAATCGTACGTTCGATTGAGACAGCAGACGATTAATAACGCACATCCGTGCTATTATTGATTTATTTCAGTGTTCTATTATTGATATATTTCAGTTTTTATATCGAAAGAAATCGGTTTCTTTTCGAAATAGACAGAATAAAGGAAGGTATAAAATATTTTCTATATAAGATATAAAATATTTTCTATAAGATATTTTTTAATAATATCTTGCTCTTTTTTTTTTTAATAAAAAATTACAGTTTACCACAAAGATTTTCTCGACGTATCGCGTCGTATTTAACGCGACGTTTATTACGTTTCATAGAATGAAATTCAAAGTCTTAATCTGGTTTGATCAGAAATTTACGTCGCTAAAGCTACTATCAAAAAAACAAATCTCCTCGGCAAAACCTTCTAAAAGTTTAGTAGCTCGTATATACGCTAGCTGACGCGAAAATATCGACAAGCAATAAAAAATTGTGTTTGTTGAAAGAACGTTGGAGCTGACACAATGATAAAGTTCTTCGATAATCTTTAATTGTCGCTAATAAAAGGTAATAAGTCGAATGAGAATCTATATTTTTTGTTTAGACATAACTTTCAATTTCGTATAAATCGTTCGAACGCATAGCGATGTTCTCTTTCTCTCATATTTACAAGTTTTAAATATCTTTTATATAGCGACATTGTGATTTATTTTGTGCAGCTTAAAATTCTTTTCGACGTAGTTGAGTTACGATTATCTTCTCACCTTGTTTTTCCCGTCGAATTTCCCCTCACGCAATCGTAAATAACACGCAAGGTGACAGTCGTGTATCTGTGTACGTCACACGTTGTCGTATTTCGTCAAGTTGGCGTCGCAAGAAATTATTCAGCGCCGTACGAACGCGTCTTGCTTGGTGAATCACGTGATCGAGTTCAAATTCGCGGCTCAGTTCTTGTCGCGAGTCATCGGTGCGTGGACGGATCTCGTAAACGCGGCGCGTTCGCTTTCTTCACATTTCGGTCGAATTTCACGTACAAACAAGGGTAATTACATAGTTCAGTTCTTCGTCTCACCGATTCGAATGTAATTTGCACAGCGACCGACGTGTACTTGTCACAAAGCGAGGAAGAATCCGGCAGAAAAAAGTGCCGCTCCGCGAAGCGAATGACCGCCATGTTACCTTGCGGTGTCGACGAGTGTTCTTCATACCGTCTCAAACATTGTATTAACGCCCCGAGAAGCATCGGACGGAAAGCAAAACAGAAAATAAACAACTGTTTCTAATGGGCCGAGAGGTATGCACGTCCCGCTTGTGTTTGTTTTTCGTGCGCTTGCTGTTTTCCACGATCGGTTGCGCGCGTCGCTTTCAAACGGAGACTTCCGAGCTTGATCGAGAATTACCGAATCGATCACGCGTCTCGAAGCAAGCGCCGAACAATACCGAACGGAACCGAATGTCGTCGAAGTTTGTTTGGACGCGCCATTCGACTTCTTGTCTATCGGACAAAACAACGATTCGTTTTCTAACAGACATTTTATTTATTTCGCGACATTTCTCTGGTCTTCGAGTGTTGCGAGTATCGTTCAGCATTCGGAGCTTCGAAAAATCGCTGCGAGAGAGTTAGCCGAGACAAGTTTTGCTGACACTTCTCATCTCTAATGGTGCATCGGTGATGGGGTGAGCGTTGAGAAAAATAATTTTTGTTCTTTTGTGAATATTTAATAAATATCTGTTTGCAATATAAATGGCAAATACAATTTACTCAAATTATCTAAAATAATAAGAAATAAATAAAAATTTAGATGTTCTAGAAAATTCTCGTAAAACATACATGTTTGCGGCAGAGAATGTGTCACGTTCTTCGTGAAAAGTGCGCGTATGTTGCGAGCGCTGAGTAACGCAATATGTATTAAATTATCGAGACGGACGATAAGCGCTTAAAATTAAAAGTTCGGCGTAATCGACAGGAACGGTTACAAGTTTCGTGAGTGCTGCGATCTCGGAACGGCACGCAATAATCTTGGACGGGGTACTATCGCGTGGCTGGATCGTTTGGGGGGAGGTTCGCTATCTGGAATCTTGATCGCTTCTGATCGAGCAATTATTCTGTGGCACTTCAATTTTCCACGATAAATTTTTACCGCGTAGCGATCGCCGAGACCGAAGGTCTCGCACGCCAAAGTGCGACGACACGAGAGGTTGGCGGGAAAAATTTGTCGGAAAAACGGATGGCCATTGTCTTCGGTCTGACGGAAGATAGAGACGAGATTGAGCCATCGATTATCGTCCGCGGGTTTGCATAGAAATTGCTAAAAATCTGAAAATTGGCTTTGCGATATTCCGCTTGCGATACACCAATTCGCTTAAATGAACGATATAATGTTTTTGATATATTCTCTGTCTCTGTGTGTGTGTGTATAAAAATACTATTTTATTTTCTTTAGTAATATCGCGAAGTTTCGCATGTTCGGCAAACAATAAAAAAAAAAAAAAATAATAATAATATCTCAACGATCGATGATGCGATCGCTGCGAAATCCCAAAACCCCGACGACTAGGACTAGAACGAATGCGAATTAGAAATAAATGCAAATACAAATAGCTATGTGAGAGCCGTCCACGTAGAATATAGATATATATTATATAGAATATAGATATATATTATATAATGGCGCGTCCTCGTTTTCTCGGACATTGTACATGTGTGAATATGTTTCGTAACTTCTACATTCACGTGCGCGCGCTCGCGAATTTACATAACAGCCGTGTTTTACGCGCGCCAGATATCATGCGTGCAATAGTCAGACGTCAGACTAGTTTAGTCATGCCCATACATATAAACACATATACAGTAGCAGAGTATCACAAACGAGCTATGTATAACGCCGGCCAACTTGAGGAGCCTCCAGGCAGATCGACGATGTGTGTAATCGAACGACAGTGGTTGTGTTGCAGTCAGGAGTCGGAGTGGGCCGCGTATGCTCGCCGAGGTGGTTTCGAGATTGCGTTGAAGGGGATATATCATCGGGGCCCGTGATGCAGTGTCTTTCATGCACATTTCGTTGGATCGTACATCACTCCGTCCGTTACAAACGCGCGGCGCGACGAAGGCTACGACCTTCCCCGATAGAATTACGTAATACAACATCTTCGCCGTCGCCGGAGCTTTCAGAGCTTCCGGTATCGGAGCGCTTTGGGGGGGGGGGAGTGAAGTAAAGTTTCTCCGGAACAGTCTATCTATATACTTTTGACTATTCTCTGCAACTTTGAGAGCAAACAAAAAAAAAAGGGATCGGTTACCTTTACGTCGCTGGCCCAATCCGTGTACAGGGAAATCGATAGTCTGAAGTTTCGCGCTCTCGGTTCCGGTTTTTCCAATTACTCGTCCGGATTTCCTTTATCGGCTTGAAAATAGTTTACTCGCAGTTATATACGCTTCTTTTCGCGTCGGCTGATTTAAGTGAAATATGCAAGAGCGAGTGTCTGTTCCCGCGAAGGAAAGTAACGTCCGATTCGATACGACCTCCTCTTTCCGTTAGAGACGCCGAATTCGTTTCGTTGAACAATCGAAACAATTATCGTATACGTCACGTTTCATCTTCGGATAATCCTCAAGCGAATCTATGGTTTCTATGATCAAGCCGGGATGTGTCTGTGACGCGAACCGATTGACGAGATTTCCTTTGACAGCGCTCTCTTAAGGAGATAAATCGGGCAGAATGAACTTGTTTGATATATATATATATGTACATATCCGATTATGTACGTCGGAAGTTTTGTTGCGTTACACACAATATTACCGGCGCGCGATCGTTTGTTACTTTTATCTAAAAGAATACATAAAACAGTTTTTGTTTTCTTATTGTTTGGAAGATTGTCGTTTGTTCCATTTCGATAATTGAAAATCCGGTACGTCGGAGTCGGTGAAATATTTGCGCGGCAACAACAAATCGGTTCGACGTATCTCTCGAGCAAAAAGTTATAAATAAAAAAAGAAATAATTTATAAAAATACAAGGTACAATTTATAATTTTCTCTCGAATTGCGGTTGTAAACATTGAAAATTAAGAATAATTTACGCGAGACGATTATATCATTTTTGATTTTACTTGTAGCGTGCAATAAATTAAATCGATCGATGACATACATGCAGAATGCAACTTTTACATTCGGTATAAATAAAGATCAGAATTGAATAGTAATACTGAATGCGAATACTTGCTCAATCTTTTATCGTATCGGGTTTGCAATGGATATTCGATCGCGTTCGAAAAATGACATTTTAATTCTTTTTGTCGGAATGAAAGTACACATTAGACAAATAGGTACATATGTAACTGCGCAAGGCCCGAATGTCCACAAGGCATTGGTTCTTCGGCCGGCGGGAATCTCTTTGTTTGTGTTCGCGGAGAGAGAGAGAGAGACAGACAGACAGAGAGATTCTACTGGGATTTGAATGTTCCATCGCGTGGAGTGGCATCGATTCCGTTCTTACGCGAACTGCCGGGAGAGATGTAGTGTTGGAGCGCGGAATTTAAATCATCTCGCGCTACATCGCGCTACGCAAATATTCCACACTCTCTACACACGGAAAGACCGCGCGCTTTAGCAAAGTAAATATAATTTAACTCGAATTAAATATAAACCCCGGGCTGTGCGCGCGCGTGTCGGAGAGAAGATATCTTTGAACTCTGAACGTTTATATAAATCAGATTAGTAAGTCAAGTCTCGGCATTCGGGCGTCACACATTCGCGTCCCGTTTACGGAAATTAAGAATTATGAGACTTATTTTAGTATCGGTTTTTCTTTCACCTGACTTTCGAAATTATCCGTTTTATCTGTTTTTATTCCCTTTGAACGCGAGGTAACAATTCTGTCTCTATTATCTTATATCTCGATGATGTCAGGTTCCATAGACGAACAAAACAGACGATCACATCAAACAACGCGCGTTCGTCCCCTTTGCGATAGATATTTCTAACATGCACAACACATAATCAAAAGAATAATTTATAAAATGCAAAATACGTGCTTTAATATACAAATAAAATTTGTATTTGTGTTAGCAGTAACGTTTTAAAGCCGTGCACGTATACCGACTCGCGCTATCTTATATCACATTTCTCTGCTCTTTCGCGTTTCGGTTTTACCGGGAAGGAAACAGCGCGCTCACCTGTAGCGACGCGTAAAATAAAGTCCTACTGTGCGCGAGGGGAGAGACTTAACACAACTCTCATCCCGTCATAATCACCGGGCTCTAAGTAAATCCAGGTGTGTCAGCGTAACTCAAAGCAAAGCTCGCCACGCGCAAGCCGAGCCAAGTCAAGCCGTGCCAAGCCAAGAGGGTAGAATATCTCGGCGCGGGAATGATGCCTCGCGACGCGAAGGATTCATCCTCCTTTTCGAGTCGCGAGGCACGTCGAAGGGGGATGAACGCGGCGACGACGACGACGGTGGGGATGAACGACGCGCTCTCTGCTGGCCGAGCAACCCTCTCCCGTTTCGGTCTCTCACTCACTCGCTCGCGCGCACCACGGGGTTGCGACTCGGCGCGGAAGGGGTTGATTCGCCTCGTGCGCGCTCCGATATACGTGGCCTCGCGTCGGGTCAGAACTCCAGTCTCGACGCGGCAGCGCTAACTCTCGCGCCACGACGCACGTTCGACTGTTCACACGTGCGAACGAGAAATCATGGAGAAACGTGCGGTGTTGTGCCGGTGTCGAGGACAGGTACCTCTTCTGGTAGTGACCACTCTACTGATTGGCGTGCGTACGGAACTTATTGGTGAGTAAAACAAAAAGAAAAACACTTTGCCGTGTGTTACACTAATGTTTTTTTTTTTTTCATTTATTTTGTTTTTAATATTCCGTATCTTACCGTTCGCGTGTCGATCATAGTCGCAGAGTGGCACATTTGACACCTGTAGTACGGCGAAAGCTGTTAATTACGCCGCTCGTTAAGCATCCATCGTCACCTGTCGAGACGGCGAATTTGCCGAGAATTCGAAGATCGCGCGGCACTTGTGATTCGATCGCGACGAACTTTGAGGACATAATACGTGTTCTCCGTTTTGCACACAGAGCAGATCATCTGTGGTGCATTAATAATGGAATATTGAAACGAGAGATCATTTACAATTGCGACTTGTTAGATAATCGAACTTGTTTTCTTGAATTTTTACGGTTTTGTCATTTTTCTTCGTGGAAAATTAATATTTCTCAGGAAATAATTATTCGTTCAATTATATTTATATATTTTACATATTTCTAATATGTAAAATATATAAATATATTAATATATTTCTAATATGTAAAATATATAAATAATTGAGAGTAGAAATTATAATAAATACATAAATAAAAAAGTTCTATAAAGAGAACTCTAATGATTTTCGATAGCACTTAAAAAATTAATTAAAAGTCGATACGCAATCTTTTAATAGAACAATGTAAAATTATTCGAGAGACAGAAAATTTATGTCACCGGATCAAACTACAAAAAGTTGATGACAGCGATATCTTTAGATTCTCGGTGTCTATTTTCTGTGCGAAGTAAAACTGGGTGAGATAATGTTAAGTATCTTTTATTTTATAAAAGAGAGAAACCGATGTCTCTATGATGGCACTTCGGTTGATATCAAAATCGCTGGATCGCTTAGAGATCTTCATTAATGAATTAGTGCGATCGGGAGTTAACGTGGAGCGCGATCGGTTTTTACACGTTAATTGGCGGATCTAATTGCGAAGGCCGGCGTGACAGGAATTTCGATGCTCGGTTTGCGTTATGGTTTTAACGCGTTCCGATTTGTTCGCGGCAAATCGTGCGACGAATAATTCATTTCATTGCTTTCTCTCTCTTTCTCTCTCATTAAATCTGTTTTTTGTCGCTCTTCAGTTGTTCTTGACGTTTACGAGATAAAATCATCATCTGCGGAGATTCGCGGATGATTTGATTTCTGCGTGTTTTATTTTTAAATTACGAACAAAGCTCTGTTATCTGTGCGGTTATGTGTGTCGTGGTGTCACCGAATGGGTACGTGACATTCTTCCATCATAGCCCAGAATATTCGCGTGTCGGCAATGAAAATCGCGGTTAAATAAATGTGTAACGAACGGTTCGGGATCCCATTGTTAAACCTAAAATAAAATTGCCAGGTTTATTTTAAACATAGCGAAAACCACAAATAGTTTCGTATGTTGCAAGGAAACAATTTTCCCAGGCACAATGACAAAAATGGCAAAAATATAATTGTATTTTTTTCTTTTTGTTTAAATAAAAGAATCGATTCGCGAAGAAAACGCGATGACGCAGTTTTAAAAGAATATTTCGAGCACACTGCATCAGTCACAATCGGTTTATATAAAGTGCGAACGTTGAATATCTTTTCTGTTGCTTTATTGAAGAAATTTTCAGATGCCGATGCGTCTCCCCGTGCAATTTCAGACGCGCCTTGCGACGCCGCGTATTTTTCCCTTATACGGGAGAGGCGCGTTTATCGCCCGATTCCGTTTTATGCCGCACTTGACAGTTTCAACGGAACTTTCGAGATCGAAATTGTTTCGTGTGTATATTCGTAGAATATTACGTTAGGCGACGGAGTGAGTCGTCACGAATAAAAAAAAAAAAAAAAAAAAAAAAAAAAAAAATATTTCTTAACCGGTCTTTCTCAGTAGTTGTACCGTTAACTTTATTGCTCTTTTCGTAACTTCGTTTACATTTTAATTTTTTCGAGAGTTCTTACCTTCTGGTAATTATGCCGCCTGACATCAGCGTAGTAATAATCTCCTCTTTATGAAGTAATAATCTCTACTTTATGAAGTAATATGTATATTTTTGTTTTTTTTTCTTTTTTGTACTCAAGACGAAGTGGATGCCGTTGGTAATTTAGCCAATTAGTGGTTGCAAATCTCTGAACGTTTTTTTTTTTTTTTCGAGGAAGCGTATTTGGAAGCGCGCAGCTTAATCTATTAACCCGACGATCGCGCTTGTAACGAGTTTGCCGTTAAGAGCGCGCATTCCGCGGCGAGAAAAAAAATTGCGCGAAGGAAGAATTTTTATAGGCGAGGTGGTGCTCGAAGTTCGGTCGTAACATTATCACGCTAATAAAGCACGCAAAATAGGTGTGTGCAAATTGAGTTGCATCTTTATGAAATTATTATAAAAAAAAAAAAAAAAAAAAAAAAAAAGATATATTCGTAAGACTGATTGAAGTTAGTCCCGTAAAACTGCCTCGTGAATAATAATAGGATTTTGCCGACGTCAATCGCGGAGATTTTGTCAATCAAACCATTGCAATTCAGAACGAGTCGATGCGGCGAGCAAACGGCAGAGGTTTTGATCGTTACGCTAGGCAATTTTTTTAACGTTTCTATTCACTCGGCCGGTGGAAATTCATTTGTTGAAAATTCGAGCGTTTCGAGTTTATTAAAGATCCAAGCGTTCGCGCGGAATAACATTACTTTATGATGAATTACATGAGGCGGATTCAACGGGCTCGATACGAATCGAAAAATTGTCGTATCGAAGAATAGGGAGCTTCGCCTTTAAAGAGCAGTCGATTCTTCCATTAAATTCTCCCGGCGTTATCACGACCGAAAACGTTTTGAAAATGTCGAATGATCTGACGCGCAATCCGTGTGTTTCAATGGGACAAGCTTTCCGCATTAAAATAAGGCGAGATAGCGGGCAATCAGCATTCGTTAGATAACGAATTTCCATTTTCCATATGTACAGAATACACGTAGCCGTTTATACCAAGCAGGAGTCACGTTCGCGTTTATCATGTTCGGCCCGGGAAACGGCCGCGTTGTGTGTCACAATCGAGTCGATTTTAAATTTCGTCGTTAACGAGTGTCACTCGTTACGATAGGGCGAAGGAAGTTAATATTGTCATGTGTAATTTATCGCGTGCGCGACACGCTTTTCAAACATGAGATACGGCGCATCGTTCCTGGCCGTCGCTGTTACTTCGGGAGTTATTTATGCTTTCGAGAGTCTCTTAGAATATATACGTCGATGCACGAACACACGTTGCAGGAGAGTATTTTTGCCACGCCGGTATGTAAATCGCTTGTTGTGTCGCGAGCACATTATCGATCCGCGGTCCCGAGGACGAGAAATTCAGCGATTCATGTTGCACTAATTATTGCCGCCTTCGATCCCGCCTCTCCGGTGTGCCGGCTACCGAAGAGAGCGGAAATGCGCGAGAAAACAAGAGAGAGAGAGAAAGAGAGAAAAAAAAAGACACGTATCATTACGCAGTGGTTTACAAACGAACCCGTCGGGGCTTTGTGTGCGTTCTGCATCTGCGCGCAACAACGCTCTTTATTATCGCACTTTGGTCCGTTACTTTTCCGGAAACAACTCGCTAGCCGTAATTTCGTAGTTCTCAGTGCGGAAAACGTCTGGCGAGATGAGGGGCGCAGAAAAGAGAGAGAGAGAACGTCGTCAGCCTTGTCGTCAAATTTAAAACCGTTTGTGCAAAAACATATACAAACGCGCACGTGCAAAAGTAAACGCGCGTTCGCGTTTGCAAAGAGGAAGAGATGAAAAAAAAAAAAAAAAACAAGAAAAACGCAGTCGGTTTTAAATTTAGCATCCATTCGCAAAATTTTTAGCAGCTATCGTTGCGAAACAAGATATTGCAAGCGACATAAATTATTAATTCACTAATAAGATTAGACAGAATTTAGGTAGTTTATTTTTGAGATATCGGAAATAGTTATACCTCGTAGTTTTCTTCAATTTTTGATTTCGCATTCCAACGTCCGCGGACTTGAGAGATTTATTGTGAGTTATTTTCGTCGGATGAAGTTTGACGATTTATTTCAGAAAAATGTAAAATTTAAGATTCTTTTTTTTTTTTTTTGCAGAATACTGCAGATTGTATTCATACGTATAAATCTAAATAACGTGTCTTCCCAGGATCTGTTTCAAATCTGTACTTGTCACAAATCCGCGCGGATTTCTTCTCACAATTCTTATTCGGCACTTAATCCCGAAAGTAGGGTGTATAACGAGTGCATCGCGACGTTGTTTGACATCGGCTCAAGAGCCGACATGATTTCGGCGACGACCGAAATAGACAGATGGCGGGTCCGCAAGTATCATCCAAATCCTTTGCCCATAAAATTGATCAAATTCTGAGATACGCCGCGCCGGCAAACGCTTTGGATCCAATAAAGAGGATTAAGTGTACTGAGCTGTAAACACGGTGTGATTGAATTCTGGGGGCGCCGAGGAAATTCCTCCCTCATGTGTTCTCTTTCTCGTACTCTCTCTCCTCACTCTCTCTCTCTCTCTTTTTCTCTCTTTCTTTTGATCCTCGCGTTTTCTCGTATGCTTTCTGTTTCTTCTTTCGCAGTTTCGTCCTCTTCTCTCGAGTGTGTTATAGTTTTCTCCTTTGTTTATGGTGCCTTTATACGGCAGTGCGAGAAAACAAAACGGTCGTGCCGAGCTTCTTCCACTTTCATTACCGTGGAAAATGTCGCGGCATTTATCTTGACGTAAATTGGACGCTCTCCTACCATGTCCGAGATGGTTCGCTGAATTTTATGCGAATTTTCATCTAATGGAGTGTGTGATTGTTCTCGTAGTCCGATATAAACGGTCACTAGTACGACTGGAAAATTTACTTCCGGCGAGACAATGTATTTTTATATTTTACATTTGTTTCTCTCTCTCTCTCTCTCTCTCTCTCTTTCTTTCTCTCTCTTTTTTGTGTACGTGTGTTATATGCACATGTGTATTTATTACAAAATTACATGAGCTTTTTTTATAGTGGTTTTTGCGAATTTTTTATTGATATCAGAAATACATATGTAACATTGTGACACGGTTTAACATCATATCGCATTTTCTGGCTGTTGCACGATATATAATTGATGGTGTTGCAGTCCCCCTTTCAACAGCAATAAATTATCAGCAAAATGCACATTTTTGCGAATATTGCGTAAAAATATTATTTAAGCGATATTTTATATCTCTCGAGTATTCCCGAACATTTTGCGCAAAAGTTTAGTAATTAATTCACGGATATCAAAAACGCACAAAAAAAAAAAAAAAATTAAACAATTGCAAAATCGCATATTAAGCAAATATCGGATTTAATCTATTAATATGTAACCTCCGTATTAATTTTAGCAATAAATATTTTAAACTAGTCAATATTTAATCATTTCTGATAGGTATATAAATAGAGTTTAATTTTATACACGTTACACTCGGCGATCCTTGTTTAATCCTTGTTTTGCAAGTGTCAATCTCACGCGATAAAATTCAATAAAATGACATATTAAAATGTAATTAATGAAACACGTTTATATTTGAAGAATGCACGGACGGACCTAGCAATTAATACAGTAATTAAATTAACGAAATATCGTGTATACGTTTTCTCGTAATAATGTCAGAAATTCAAAAAATATATTTTACGTACACACGTAAGCTTTAATCTGGATTTATAACATTATTTAACAATATTATGCGATAATTTATCAACGTGCACGTGTATAATTAACTTTATAGAGCTTTTGTATGAAGCGCGACATGCGATTTCTATACGCAACTCGCAACAATATAATCTTTCGGCCACTCATAGATTTTTGCTCTGTGTGCATGATTGTCATAATTAACAACAAATTGTTGCTCGTCAATAAATCCGTTTGTTGTTTGAAATTTTCAGACTTTTACGTTTGCCGGAAATAAACTTGGCATAAATATATAATATTTCATTTTTATTATTGCGTAACATCTTTTTTCATATCTCTTGTGTTACGTCGATAACGTAAATGCTGAAAGCGCTTTTTCGCAGGTTCGATCGCACGACGATAATCATTTCGAGACAATCGCCGATAGAGGTAGGGAGATTTATCGTAGGAAGTTCCAATCGCAGACGAATAACGTCACGTGTTCCTCCTTCATAAACTCCGACATTCTTTGCACGATTTCGTGAGTCGAATCGAAACGAGTGTGTTGGTACGATGTAGTTTTCAGTACACGATGCGGAAACAAGAACGACGTCCTCAATCCCTCCTTCTCTTCGTCTCGTAGTCTCCCTGTCATCGTCTATTACAGGGATTCTGTTAGCGGCAAAGTTTCGAAGTGGCGATTCCCGAAGGTACAATTATTTGCGGTACTCGCGCTCTGACGTCTTCTCGGCCAAGCCGTCGGTGCTTGTTGCCGGAGAATTGAAATTTTATCGGAACAGACGCCGCCTTTTTCCTTTCCTCTTTCTCTTCGCATTATTCGTATCGTAACGCGAGAGTCGATACGGCAAACAGTCTTCTCGTCCCGCTTGAATGCCGCGTACCTATATATAAAATTACGAGTTTGGCTTGTCTCCTTTCGCATTCTCTAAAAATGTATGAGTTTCGTTTTATTCGACGAAAATAATAATATCGCTCCTCCGGTGTTATTTTATGTATCTCATCCGTCGCGATGTCTCTTTTCGTTATTTAATTTTTCTTCCAATTGTACCGCGCGTTACACGACTCGATGACTTGCGACGCATCGAATTCGGCATATATCAACGAGTTGCAGTTTGGTTGTTGCGATTAGTTTAAACGAGTTGTGATTTCTAATAGCGATACGGGCGCGATACAAGTTTAATGAAATCGTCGAATATCTAGCGGGGAAACAAATGGACAAGAGAAACGCGACTCTCTGTCTCTTTCTATCTCTTTGTTTGACAGCGCGCGGCGCGTTTCGATCGCGTGCAACCGCGGCCTGCCTTCGCTCGCGATCGATATCGCCCTGGCTGGTTACACCGCGAATTTGCGGATATTCAAATCTTGCGCGTCCGCACGGCATTATGCTCGCGAAAACGTAATCAGACCCGGTCACGGACCGGGCAAGTCCAGATGTATATTTCAAAACGCGGTTCATGAACGGCGACATTTCTGAATGTGCGCGAGATTCGTCGCGCGGCATGAATTCTCATTCTCCTCCTCCCGCTCTAGATCTCGTACGCAATTTGTTTCGGACCGCGCAGGAGATCCTTGACGCGCGGGATAGATCCGCGGGATAGGGTGGAGACGAAAATGAAAAATTATTCGTAATTCGCCTCATTGTAGGTGTGTCGTAATGGAGAAATAGTGTGTCAGCCTAATGGACGCCGATGTATCTACTTTCCTTCGACTTTAATGGCGGCGCCGAGGGGAGTAGTTTTTACTCCGCGGCCACCGCGGCGGATGAAATACAATAACCGTGCACTTGAACGCAAATACGGCGAGACGTCCTCTCTCATTCGGGAGGGGATAGGGTGACATCGAAGTGCCGCGGCATTAATTTCAATAGAGAAAAACGTTTCCGAGCGGACGTTATCTCGCGCGCACGCGGTGATGAAAGTTTTCTCGATCAAGAATGCGAGAACCGATCGCGATGCAATTATCTTCCTTCTTCTTCGCGTCAACAAGTGCCGCGCGCGACGATCGGAAACTGTATATCTCCCGCTTGGGCGGTATTTCGCTTAGTGTATATTGCCACAGCGAGGTGAAATTTCAGTCTAACGCTGTGCGGCTGATGGTACATCTGCGCGCCATACGACGAGCGACACGCGTGTATTATATGACGTGAATTAACGCGAGCCGTCTGTCAATTTCGTAATAATTTATGTCAATGGATGAACGATGGCGCACGTTAATGAACACGGCCAAATAATACATACATTGTTTAGCCGCGCGTGTCAGAAACTGCATTCCCAGAAATGTGCTTCGCATAATATCTTTCCGCTTGCAAAACAATATATATATTGTTTTATATCTAGCATGATACAGACAACAGTGAGTTTATTTCTCTCGCTTTCTGTCTTTTTGAATCGCGTTTCAATACTCCGCTCGCGCGGATTATTTTCACGTATCTGATATATTTAATGCGGGAATTAGGGAATTACACGTTAAGGAGTGCTTCTGTTTAATGAAACTTCGGTAACGGTCGGACTAAACGCGATCAATTAAGCTTAGCTCTCTTTATTGTTTATTCAGAAAAACAGAGAGGCGATACGAGAATTAAAAATAAGGCAGAGGTCGCGCGAGATATTCATTACGCGCCCGTGTAAAAAAATGTCCACGATTGTCAATGGTCGATCGCGTGCGGCAGACGTGATTGCTCGGTGTGATAATGCAATCTGTATATGGAAAATGAAAATAATTGCCTTTATCGACATTACGCACGCGTCTCTATTTGCCGCGCGCAATCTAATTTGGTCCAGATGCGCGAATTCGCCCTATTGTTGCAGATAGCAAACAAATTGCCTGCATTCAACCTCTGATAATCTGATAAACGTTTTTCTTCTTCTTCTTCTTTTTTTTTTTTAAACTTACATATGCATTGTGTAACCGGCGTTATTATGTATACAATATTCTTTGTATTCTTTTTTAAAAAATTTCTCGCACGCGTTTCTCCGCGCAACATTCACGTCTGATCTCCGTGGGAAAAAAACCGCAATGCTCAAAATCATGGTTTTTAATTTTCCGCCCCAAAAAAAAAGAGTTGGTTTGGGAACCAACATGCGCGCGCTAATCGGAATACAACAGACGATATCGGGCGAAGTTCCGGTCGTATACACAATTATTGTGAACTATCACGTAATTATTACGCGTAATTAAGCCAGCTATTAATACTATAATGAATGCTATGGAATTCGGCCGTTGAATAAATCACGCGGAAATTGGAGCAAATGCTCGCACTGTCAAAATTTCAATGCGTGTATTAGAACACAACGAATTCTTGTAACAACGAGTTAATTAATTCGTATTGCAACTTAAAATCATCAAAATTTCGCGCACGTCTGAAGAAAATAGTATATACTTTTTTGATGTTTAATATTTGAAAAGAGAATATTATTATTTTAAACTTACAAGTAAAAGAGACGCGATACGACGTTTCCTTCGATACGAAAAGCGCGCGCACGCTGAAGTTTAACAAATGGCAGTACATGTAATTCGTTCTTCGTATACAGTAGCGGCAGTCGAGTTGAGTGATTTCGGCGTGTGCTCAGCGAGCGGCGGAAATAATTCATACGTAAAGCGTATAGCGCGGCGGGAACGTGTGTTTGACTATAAAATATGCCCTCCTGATATTGATGCCTCAGCATCAAGCGCGGGGGTTTTATGCGGGCCACGGGAGGTATATATAACGCCGACGGAGTCTGATCAGGCCGAAATATAAAGCGGAAGAGCCGGTATAAAATTTTACTCCGCAACACACGCAGACGCGCTGCTATATAAGATCGACGCGTGTGTTGTCTGATTTGCGACGGATCCGCTAAGCCTCCGTGATATGTAACGGTGATATCGATTTGCCGGACGATGCCGTTTCATTCGAGAGGTCGCGGTGAATCTGTCATCGCGTCTTGGTGCCCTCGATTTTAAGCAACGACTAAAAAAAAAAAAGAAAAAAAAAAAAGAAAAAATAGAACGTGCTCGAACACTTGTATTGGAGAGACTAGATAGATGAGGGATTTAAATATCGGACGAGACACGACGGATGTGACGAGATACGTGACGAAAATTGACGAAATTTCCGCACAAGGGTGTGTCTTTAAAAATTACATAGAGGGTGTGAAAATTTTTTAAAAATTAACGATGCGCATATTGCACTTGCCGATAAAGGTGCGAAGAATTTGAAATAAAAGGTCAAAGAGTATCCGGTTATTGATTTAATAATAAAAAGACATTTCGCGCGCGCTCAGTGTCCGTAAATCTAAATGCTTCTTTTTCACGGCGTCTCTCTTATGAAAATTGAATTATAGGTTCGTAAAGAGCGAACGGCTGCAGTAGGTGTAAACAAGTACGTGTATAACTGAAAAAAAAAAGTCAAGAGAAACGAACGGCGGAGAGTCGTAAAAGTTTAGGATACACAAGGTAATATGCAATAAAAATCAAATTGTCTACTGCCTGCGGGGTAATCCCGATCACGAAAAATTATAGGTGGAGGACGAGGCAGAGTTTTACGCGATGTTCGGTAAAACTTGAACGAGCAATCCGGGTCGGAAATTGAGATAGAGACGAAAAAAGTGTTCTTATTGGAAGAGGTTTAACTGAATGTTACGAATGAATATTTATGTGCGATTATTGTATCTCGTTTCTCCGTATAAAAAAAAAACAGGAAGTTTTTACAAATAAATAAATAACAAGATCAAATAACGAGCAAATAAACCAGATGTTAATGATATAAAAAATGTATATCTTAAACGTATATGTATATCATAAATATTACATAGATACTAGCAAAACGTTTCTACTCTTCACTAGAGTCTTCATCAGTCGCAAAAAATAAAATACAAAAAGTCAAGATAAAATTACAAGCTGTCAGTTTGACGTGGTGTTACTGTCAAATTTTTTATACCTCGTGATGTCAAATGGAGTCATGAAATAAAAATGAGATGGCACATCTATGAGATGAAAAACTAAA
>QVOA01001840.1:0-10727 GCA_014825685.1 Pseudomyrmex cubaensis
CGTACTATTCTTTTGAAGATATGTAACAAAAGTTTTTCGAGGAAAGACTATTTAGATAATCATAGGAGGGTTCATTCGTCGTTGCGTCCCACGCAAATAAGTTACTAATAATGTGTGTTACATGTGTACACATATGTACAGCGTCGGTCGGCTATGTATACAAGATGTTCAAAAATCAGAGTGTGTTGAGAATTCTGCTACGGGATCACTTCCAAGTTTCTCAAAAGCAAAAATGTTGTTTACTCGACTCGATTCCACATACATCTCGTATACAAATACCGTATAACATACATGTCCTACAAATAATTATGTATGCACCGTGTACGCATTTATCTCCGAATTGTGATATAAACGACGATAGAACACAAGTTCGATGAAGAATCTGCTACTTTGACAAATTGCTTAATTGGCATTTAGGAATGTATATGCTATATAAGTACGTTGCAGAGCGACATATAAAAGTATTTTTGCTCGTTTTGCCCAATTTATCTGAAAATTATGTGTTCAGTACGTTTGGAAAGTTACAGATTACAAAAATACATGTAGAAAAATGTTCCGTTTACCTTTTTTTCTTTTTCCGCTGTTAAAATTATTAATTGTTTCGGTCAAAGATGATAATAAAAAACGTTTTTTCTTTATGATATATATATATAGTACAAGAAACACAGGAAGTGTCGAAAACTTATCCGTTGTCTCCCGAGAATAAATAAGCAAAACTGGGGGACATATGCGCTGGTTTTCGTTTTTTTTTCTTGTGAAAAAAAAAGTAACGCACAATCTTGGATTTACAACAGCACGATTCCGTGATCTCTTTCCAATCGACGCTTTGCCTTAAGAGCCACGATACCCATCAAATCCGCCGGCGTAGGAAGAGCCGCGAAAGAACTCGGTGTCACCGCTTGCTGATAGAACACTTCCACTCCTCCGCACTGATTGCCGTAAACTACCGTGTCTTCCGTTCTGTATAACGCAAAGAAAACGAAATATGTTTCTTCATACGTTCTAGATTTATCAAAGAAGATATTTGTTACAAGAATACATATAATTGACAAAAAAGGACAGGATAATTCAAACTAAGCGCGAGATTAAAAAAAAAAATTTTTAACTTTTCTTGATTTTCTAGAGTCATCATCTTCATAATTACCTAACGATGATGTCCGTTAAACTGCTCGTTTGCTTAAATCTGTCGTGAAGACAGGACACGATGTCCAACTCGGTGACACCCCAGAGTCCGGAACGTTGCACCGTGTCCCATTGTGAGTCTACATTTAGAATACTGTACAACTCTTTGTTTTCCGTAGACGGTAATGGTTCCAGACATTGCTGCAGCCGCGACTCGAGTTTACCCAACGTACTCACGCAAGTATGCCACTGTATGTGAAAAGAAAGTACTTATGTTTATAAAAGTCATGTCGGTGTGTACAAGAGAACATTCGTGTATTGTTTTCACTACTTTTTTTCCAACTTGTTAAAAATTGATAATATCATTATACTCATTCCGTGAAAAAAATGGATTAAATCTAAGTAAATCTAATTCAAATCTAACAAGATAAAAAAAAAAACGAAAAATAGATCTAATTAGAACTAATAAATATATTAAATATAGATACGGTCATTAGATCTAATTAGATCCAACTTGGATCTAAATAGATATAAAGTAAATTTAAACAGATATAAGTAGATCTATTTTAAACCTATAGTAGATCTATTCAGATTTATTATATTAGATTTAAGCAGATCTAAGCAAAACTAAGCAGATCTGAGTAGATCTAAAGTAGATCTAATGATAAATAAAGTGTAAATTTCATAAATCTACTGTATATCTATTTAGATCTAATGTAGACCTAATTAGATCTATTTTTCCTTTTTTTTTATCTCGTTAGATTTAAATTAGATCTACTTAGATCTCATCTATTTTTTTTCGGGATTAAAAAATAAATATTTACACTCACCAAAGAGTGTATCAATTCCGGATTGTTTGCAGTACCGTTTTCCATCAACAGCACCAACACCATGTTCTGATAGCCGCAGAGGAAGAGCTCTGCCTTTTCCAAGCAGGCGACAGATTCGTCTTTGATCCAATCTTCGTCGAGCTCGTCCTCACCGTCGCTCTCTTCCTTTTCAACTGACTCCAGTTTCTGTCTGATGAACTGATTTGTTGTCGATATCGTCGTGGCTGCGGTGGCTATGGTAGCTGAGGGGCCGCCGGAAAATCCGGAAAGGTCGCGAAATTCGCTCGGTGTGGTTTCACGACTACAGAAGCCACTGGTACGTTCGTCAGCTAGCAGGCTCAGTTTTGACATCAGTGGTGTAAGCTGTAGACCGTCCAGCTTCCGTCTCTGAGGAAACTCGCACGAGCTACCACCGCTGCACTCGGACGTTGATTTCCGTCGATCGTCTCCGTTATGTATTTCGGCGACAACATTGAGCGGTTTCAGCGGCAAACTCATCGATCTCTTGTATGTCTCCTGCTTGCTTTTGTCATACGTACAGCTGGGCTTAGCGCTTTCTAAACGTTCATCACATGTAAAGCAAACGTTTCCACAATTATTTCCCGAGAAAAAATAGGTTGAATCTAAGTAGATTTAATTTAAATCTAACGAGATAAAAAAAAATGCAAAAATAGATCTAAATAGATCCAATTTGAATCTAATAAGATATAAAAAAAATAGATATAAATTAGATCTGTGTAAATTTACATTTTATTTATCAGTAGATCTACTTTAGATTTATTCAGATCTGCTTAGATTTAATATAATAGATCATATAGTAGATCTGAGTAGATTTAATGATAAATAAAGTGTACATTTATATAGATCTATTATCATCTATTTAGATCTACTTTATATCTATTTAAATCTAATTTAGATCTAATTAAATCTATTTTTCCATTTTTTTATCTAGTTAGATTATAGTTAGATAGAGACAGCATCGGACGATTGCTCAGTAGTTGTCGATGTTTGTAGAAGAGAGTCAGAGGGATTGGAATCGTTGGATTTTCATGTTCCTTTTGGCTTATAGGTCTTCCAGGCATGAGGCGACGGAGGTAATTCTTGCGGAATTATGTTTCGGTCGGGAGCTCCGTCTCTCTCTGCACAGAAAAAACAGTTTTGTTGAGATTACCAAATTTTGGTTATCTCAACAAAACTCTTTTTTCTGTGTGGATTTGCTTCGGAAGACATTTCCGAATTATTGTTCGGAATCGACGAAAGATTATGTTCGGGGGCTGCAAGCGAAGCTAGATGAGATACATCAGGATGTTAGGGAGCGTTTGGAGTTGAAGTATAACAGGGCGAAGATGCGGTACGCACAAAGAGTTAGGCACACTCTTTTCGAAGTAGGTCAAAAGGTGTGGTTCTTCAATCCGTGTAGGAGCAAGGGGAGAGCCCCAAAATTGCAGAAAAATTGGGAAGGTCCTTTTGAAGTTGTAAAGAGGTTGAGCAATGTTGTGTACTGCATTCGTCAAGACATAGAAACAAGATGGTGCATGCGGATTGGCTTCCTTTTGTGAAAGGTTGGAGCACACGTCGGGGCCTCGTACGGATATTTAAGAGAATGATTTGGTTTTAGGATTAAGGGCATCCTGTATAAGTCAATAAAGGAACTTGAAGCTTTTGGATACTTGTTGTTTTGTTTGTTTTTCAGAACCTATTCTTTTCCTTTCCTTTCTTGGGTCGTTGAGGACGTCGTAGGACGACGCGTCTACCGGTTCGGAGGCAGTGGTTACGTTTTATTGAGGAAGATCGCTTCGCCCATGGTTTTTGAGCGTGGTTTCCCACGGGACTACGGGCGAATGCCAAAGCGGGGACTTGGGGAGTCGGAGAAGGGCGTAAGGTCCACGCGTGTTATCCTACTTTTGTATGAAATCGAGAAGATACCAGGGACACGGAAGCTCCGCAGGATTCCCGAGAAGGGTATCCGCTTTCAGTCAGCTCAGGATTCTAGTGCAGCAATCTAGGAGGAAGCGGGACGGCTGAAGGATGTCTCCTTTTGATCGTCGGGACAACGATCTGAAGGAAAGGAGCAGTGTTACGTCGCGCGCACCGTGTGTTTGCTCGTCGCTTAGTGACGTTGGTGACGGATTCGGCAATTGAATCGTAGCTCGGAGCTGTCACGGCGCGCCTCGACGACTTGCTCTGTCCGGAATTATTATTGTATTTCGAGTTGTAATAAAATGCTTTTGTAAGAAGCCGCGTTCTTTTATTGAACGCGTGCGCAAGTCACGAGAACTGGCAGGAGTGCTGCTCCGCTTCTGCGAGCGCAATATTTTTTTAAAAAATGGATCTAATCCATTTTTTTCCGGACACAATTAAAACCTATTTTCTATACGATTACTAGAGATACTTTGTATATTGTTTATGTGAGACTCTACAAACTTTATTTCTTATTAAATGGACATACCTTCACAAGTGTTTGTTACGACGTTGCTGTTGTTGTTCGTGGACAGTTTTAAGCTTGTCAGATTGCTCGAAAAGTTTTTCAATCTAAGATTGTTGCCATCATCGTGACGCTTGTAGTTACAGCCATCATCGCGCAACTCCTCGCAGTGCGAAGCCACGTACTGTTCGTATAACGATTGAGAAACTGGTAGAGCATCGTATCGAAAAACAGGAAAACAGGAATCCGTGATGGAGCGCGAGTGTCGCTTACTTCTGCCAGAAGCGAGTTTTCGTTCGGGCGAGGTCGCGTCACGGTCGTCCGGAGAAATTTCGCTAAATATTCTATCATAATGACAAAAGTTAGTAACGGAACGAAAACGATATAAAATAATGTAGAAATTATAATAAAAATAGAATATTTCCCCGGGAAAAAAATGGATTAAATCTAAGATCTAATTTAGATCTAATTTAAATCTAATAAGATAAAGAAAATGGAAAAATAGATCTAATTAGATCCAACTTGGATCTAAATATAGATATAAAGTAGATCTAAATAGATGTAAGTAAATCTGTGTAACTTTACACTCTATTTATCAGTAGATTTATTTAGATCTATAATAGATCTACTCAGATCTATTATATTAGATCTAAGCAAATCTAAGCAGAACTAAGCTGAGTAGATCTAAAGTAAATCTAATGATAAATAAAATGTAAACTTACATAGATCTTTTTATATCTATTTAGACTTTTATATCTATTTAGACTATTTTACTTTATATCCAAGTTGGACCTAATTAGATATATTTTTCCATTTTTTGTTATCTTGTTAGATTTAAATTAGATCTACTTAGATCAATCCATTTTCCCGGACAATCAACTTGATTGTTTCTATCCGAGAAAAAATGGAATTAAATCTAAGTAGATCTAACTTAAATCTAACAAGATAAAAAAAGATCTAATTAAATCTAAATTAGATTTAAATAGATATGAAGTAGATCTAAGTAGATATAAGTAAATCTATGTAAATTTACATAGATCTACTTATATCTGTTTAGATCTACTGTATATCTATTTAGATATTAGATCTATTTTTCCATTTTCTTATCTTGTTAGATTCAAGTTAGATCTACTTAGATTTAATCTATTTTTTCCCGGGCACTATTTGGTAAAAACGTGCAATTGTTGCGTGCTTTGTGTTCGATACTTATCAATGCTTACATTTTATCTAGTTCTAGCCGATAAATCCTAGGAGCATCGTTCAGGCGCGGTTTAATCAACGATGTCAGATCTGGCAGACTTACACTCTTCCTATCGGATTCTCGCTTCTTTATCAACTTTTCCTTCGAGGTAGCGTTTCTCAACTTGTTTAAACGTTTACATCTGTTAAAGCCAACATTCAAATTGCTTTAAGTTCAGAGAATTGTAACAGACAGTTCACAAAGCATATAAGTTTTATTTAAAAAAATTTAAATTTTTTAAATAAATTAAAAAAAAACAAACTTTTAATGATTAGAAATAACAAACGTACCTGAGTGCCTCTTTGACAACGTCGGGGATATCATCATCGTTGTCTTTCAACGAGCTTCGTGGTTCGTCATTCTCGCCGCCGCTCTCGGACGAACAAATGAGCATAGCGTTTTCGTGCAGCACTCGGTCCACGTCTTTCAACGGTGTCGCACACACGCTGGGCGTAAGTGGATTGGTGGTAGTGACAGCAGTAGCTTTTGAACGTTCCAATTTGATTTCTTGCTTGCGTCTTATTGGCGACTCGTGGTTCGGAACGAGCGGCGGCACTGACGGCACATATTGCTGCGCCAATGGATAATTCGAAGAGTCCAACTCGCCTTCTTCGGGAACAGTAAAGATCCGCGAGGTGTCGCGTTTCATACCTGACGTGGGTGGAGGTTCCTTAATGCCGCTCTTAGATACATTCTAAAAGTTTGTCACATCGAAGCTCAACAATGTGCAGAGAGACTGGCATCATTTCGATCAAAAAGATGTAAAATTGAAGTACTAAAGTTTACCGTTTCATCACGCACCCACCTTTCGCTGTAACATCTTTTTAGTCACAATATCTAAGCACGAATTGTAATACCGCTCATTGTTAGCTTCTTGCAACAGCTTTGCAAACTGTTTCCGTTCCACGTACACTTGTAGTAATTGCACACCAATGGGTAAATGAAATTCCGTTGGTATCCTGTCCGCGGGAGCCTTTAAACATAACAAATTATTGGATTTTTTGTCCTGCAAACACACGCCAACAACATTTTATCGATAACACCAATATACCTTTATCCTATAGGGATCGGTTATGACGATTTGTTTTGTCAAGTCTGCACCTAGCTGAGTTGAGACTATCCTGCAAAAAAGAAATATTAATAAAGACATTTCACAAGATAATAATAACCCGAGAAAAAAATGGATTAAATCTAAGTAGATCTAATTTAAATCTAACAAGATAAAAAAATGGAAAAATAGATCTAATTAGATCTAAATAGATATAAAGTAAATCTAAACAAATCTAAGTAGATCTATGTAAATTTACACTTTATTTATCATTAGATCTACTTTAGATCTACTCAGATCTGCTTAGTTCTAATATAATAAATCTGAGTAGATTTCTACTATAGATCTAAAATAGATCTACTGATAAATAAAGTGTAAATTCACATAGATCTACTTATATCTATTTAGATTTACTTTATATCTATTTAAATTCAAGTTGGATCTAATTAGATCTATTTTTCCATTTTTTTATCTCGTTAGATTGAAATTAGATCTACTTAGATTTACTCTATCTTTTTCCCGGTAATAAAATAACGGTAACAATTGTGAGTATTAATGTTTTAATAAGATAAGCGACATAAGATAAGACTGTTCTATATATAAAATATTTGTTTTCACGCACTTGTTATTGTAGAACAATGCGCCACCTAAAATGCCATTTATTTCTTGACATTGCTGTAACACTTGCATCGCTTCTAGGAATATGTTACTTGCACTCTAAAAGAGACATAATATTTTATTTTCTATCTTGATTTCTTACGTATGTGTGTATGTATGTTATCTGTCACTGACCTTTGGAAGTTTAATAACAGGAATATTAGAAAATAGATTGGCACTGTGTTGAAGAATCGGCAGATAAGTCTCAAACATCTGATACAGTTTCTCAGTGAACCTGTTGCGATCATTGCCGAGGGATTCCAATATGCTGGCGAGATCACAGTGAAAGAACTTTAACAACGATTCCAAAATGTCAGCGCGTCTTTCGAGTATCCAGTCTTGTATGTTTCTATCGGTTCCCACTGCCTAACAACCATCAATTAAATACAATAACAAAACAATACTTGCAATTAATCTTACAAACGACCAAGTCATAAAATACAACAATCGCTTTTGATTTTTTGTACAATGATTTGGTGTACGAATGATTGATGATATCACTAGATAATGTTTATCAGGTAAGTTTATCAGTATGAAATATATAAAAAACATATGTGAAAAAAACAAACTGCAACTCACCAACACGTACTGCCCGAATCTCTTCAACATAAACTTTCCACCTTGTAATGTGATGCAGTGAGGTGCTGAAAATGACGTTGTCAGAAAATGGTGCACACCCATCAGCTGCCCTGCCAGAGCCAGTCTTTGTGTGAGAGACACCCAGGCTGGATGGAAGTACATAACTGCCTCGGCAGGGTCATCCTCCTCTTTACAACATTTTGCAGTGTCATAAACAAATACTATCATCATCTCTCTGGAAACAAAAAATTAATTAATTTCTGCAACAAAAAAGCTTTATCAGATACAAGACCGAAATACATGCAGTAAAAAAATCTACTTTATTACAATAAAATTTAACAAAACAAAAATGGATAAAAATATAGTAAATACAAATAATGCAAACGGTATTGTCATATTGAAAAAAAAAGGTTCACTTTCTATTCTTTGATATTAGCTTTCGTAGAGCTCTTACCCAGGGAACTAATTTACTTAAATATTTAAGCAATAATTGCAAGAATATTTTCAAGTTTTTCATTGTAAGGAAATAGCACAAAAGTAGCGCAGAAGATTCTTCTGCAAAATTTGTCACTTTTGGCACGTAACTAACTAAAGTAAAATCATTTTCAGAGTGAATGACGGTTGATTAGGAGAATGCCAGAGAGTACCATAAAAACGATAAAGTACAATATAGTATACGTATATCGGGGGAAACTCTGATAAGATTAAGTTTACAAGTGATATATTATCACAAAACTCAATTGTTTTGCAGTCAGTCGCCGTGCTCACAGTGCGTGCTTCGATAGCTCGTACGTTGGATAAACACGCGTTTTATATCAAGATAATTGTTGAGCTCTCACGAGAGCTCTTTCTCGTTTGTTTACAATTGTTTTCGTGAAGAAATTAGAGAAAACTCATTGTACAATACAAATGTTAGTGCGATGTTAATGCGATTACGTGGAAAGTAAATAAAAGTCTGTCGCCGCGGTACGCCTTCTATCGTCGGCGTGTGTGCGCGCTTTAATTATATAACTATATATTATTATGTAACGCGGAGATCGTACTTCGCCATGGTGATTGTTTATGTCGTCGTGGTGCTGCGTGTGCGAGTTTTATCAATCAGTTTCAACAAGTTCGGCTCTTTTCTTCGTCCCGCGAGATGCGCTGCGGTGTGCTCCTCCTATCCTGTCAACAAGGAATCTTTCCCTTTTTTGTGACTAACGTAATTCTTGACACTTGGCTGTCACTTGGCGAAAACGCCTTATTACGACGCGGACACACCTTCGTCGCGTCAACGACCGGCGAGAAATACCGCATGCCATTTTTTCCTCCCTCGTCGCGAACGATCACACCGTGTAGAGGTGCTTCATCACCGCCATCATCACCGCCATACCAGTGATATTGATCCTCAGTGATTAGTGTTTGATTAGTGCACCCTGCACGCACAAAATGATAGACAAGTATTATACGAGCTTTTCTAGAGTTTTTACATCTTGCAATTTCTTTTTTTTTTTTTATAGAAAATTTTATTTTAGCGTGTGTACACATGTACTTATGTAAAAAAAAACTGTACGTACAAATTAGTTCGTCCGGAAAAAATGCGATTAAATCTAAGTAGATTTAAATCTACCAAAATAAAGAAAAATGAAAAAATAGATCTAATTAGATCCAAATTAGATCTAAAATAGATATAGGTACATAGTCTATTTAAATTTACACTTTATTTATCATCAGATCTACTCAGATCTACTATATTAGATCTACTCAGATTTACTATATTACATCTATTCAGATCTGCTTAGATCTAATAGATTCGAGTAGATTTACTTTACATTTAAAGTAGGTATACGTACTGATAAAGAAAGTGTAAATTTACATACAAGTGTAAATTTACTTATATCTGTTTAAATCTACTTTATATTTAGATCCAATTTGGATCTGATTAGATCTATTTTTCCATTTTTTTATCTCACTAGATTTAAAGTAGATCTAATCTTAGATTTAATCCATGTTTTTTCGAGTCTACAGACATATAATAATAAAGAAAAATGAAAAAATAGATCTAATTAGATCCAAATTAGATCTAAAATAGATATAAGTACATAGTCTATTTACATTTACACTTCATTTATCATTAGATCTACTCAGATCTACTATATTAGATCTACTCAGATCTACTATGTTTCTTAGTTAATTTTCGACGAACCTTAAAAGTTATTAATTGTTTATAATAATAAATCTATAAATTTACATGTATCAATGAAGTTTATCAATGCAGTTTGTGTAGTTTTTCTGCAGACATATTTACTCCAAAAATATTTTGGATGTTACTCTGACACTTCTTTTTCACAATGCACCAGATAGATTTTATTTGCATTACTTTTTTGTTGTATATTTTTGTATCATTGTTTATAACAATGTGCAAATGTGTACGTTGTAAATTTACCAACCCTTCTATAAATCTACAGGTGGTACATGAAAATATATAAATCTGTTGTAGAGATTAAAGTAATTAAATATACAATTCATATATGTTGTAGTATAGTTATGTTATAGTTAAGAGATTAAATGTAGTTAATTATAGTTAAACACAATCTGAGTATTTATATTTGGCGCGCTTTTTGGTGTTTAATGTAAGTTGCGTTCAGAAGGCGCACTATATCCAGGACACGTTCAAAAATCCTATCTTGATTACCAAAATGCTATATTTTACGTCACGTGTACTATAGATTTTGGTTACCAAAGTGGGGTTTGGAAACAAGAGAGAAGCCTAAGGGTGCGATTACATGGAGCGCGGAAACGCGGAAACGCGGAAGCCAAAAGTAACTAGACTTTACTAAATCTCTG
>QVOA01001841.1:0-11585 GCA_014825685.1 Pseudomyrmex cubaensis
AAAAAAAAAAAAAAAAAAAAAACTAATCAATTTAAAATAACTGCGAGATGAAAAATAATCTTGTAATCGGAGATTCGAGCGTTGGCTCATTGAACGATCTTCCACGCCGTGGAAGAGATTGCAGCAATGACCGGAGGCGCGGAAGTGTAGCGACTTAAATTTGTCCGTCAGAAGGAGGGATCAGAGGTTTCAAATCAGTACAATTGAGTGCCGCGCGCTGCTCCGCTAATAACTCATTTCCTGCGCTTAAAAATAATACTTACACTCGTAGAGAGAAAGAGAGAGAGAGAGAGACTTACACTCGCGCGGCTACATTTCTCGTTGCCACGTTCATTGTAGTGTCGCATTTAACATTTTAAAGTCTGTTATTTTTCTTGCGGCTAAAGAATCACATTTCTTGTGTGCATTTTCAAACTTGTAATAAGGATATTGGCAAATTTCACCGCGGAATAATAGATGTGAGAGAGAGAGAGAGAGAGAGAGAGAGAGAGAGAGAGAGAGAGAGAGAGAGAGAGTCGACGAACCACGCAATTAAATTAGGAAGGTAAGAAATTTGTTTTTCCTCGACGAAAAAAATGGCTTCAAAATTCGTTAGCGACCGATCAACGAACCTCTATAATGCCGTTGAAATGCCACTTGTCATCTTTGTGAATTGCTTCTTCGCGCGACGACGAATATCGCTTTATTGTTGTCGGGAAGGATTCACGTGCGTGGCAGCTTCTGGCAGTGTGTGACACGTGCACGTTCGACTGCTACGCTCTATAGCCGACTTGCTTGCGAAGTCGAAAGCATGGCCGTGACCTACCTCTCTTCAATGACGTCACGAACAACACCTACGCGATTGGAGGAAGATGTCGATGCGTACCTCAGAAACGGAAATACTTGAAACAAAGTTAATTTCGAAAATGTTTCTTCCACAAAAAAATCATTTTTAATTATAATAAATTTCAGTTCGAATTGTAATTAATTGAGAAGCACGTCAACAATACGCGTTATACAAATCACGCTTTCTTCGCGGAGAGCAGAAAGAGAGTTTACGTCGAACGACGTGATCGTATCGAAAACAAACGATATTTTTCGCGCAACAGTAAAATAACTCGTGCGATGGCAGTGGCCCGTTGCGTCTTTACAACGTTCCTGGAGTCGATGACTCGTTCCTCCTATAACTTCTCCTTCCTCCTCCTCCTTCTCGGTTGGCGACCGTCATCCCTCTTCCCGCCTCAGCTCGGAGGAACGATCGGTCTGTCCGGACGCCGCGCGTTGGCGCGACTTCGTGGCGTGGCAAAAATAAAGATAAAGCCTGAGGAATTAATTAGGACCGGGTAATCAAGAAGATACCGCTGGCAGAGCCTGGAAGGTTCAAAACGCCGGGGAGACGACGACGACGACGACGACAACAGCAAAAAAGGTGCGAAGGCAGGACCCGCGTATATAAATATTCACTCCTGTTCAACACTGTTCCGAACGACCCGCTTATCCACGGATTGACCAGATACAGAGGAGGACCCCAAACGCCCTAACCTCCCTCCCCTCTCCCTCTCCGAGCTGGAAATCCGAAATGCCTCGCACGCCGGCCTTTTATTTTCTTCCTCGGCGCGCTCTCGCCTTCACCTTCGCGTTCTTCACTCCGCCACTTCCAGCTTTCGACTCCTCGTCCGGCACACTCTCCCGGTCGTTTCGTTCGATCCCTCCGCCCGTGAGTAACGGCTATTCCGAGAAGTTGTTTCAGATAGAGGGCTAATTTGTTCGCGTGCTGCCCCTCTCGCGCCGCCGAGACCGGTAGAATATATATACGAGGTGTGCACGACGTGTCTTCTGCCGTGAACGCAGCAATCTCTTCTCTCTCTCTTTCTTTCTCTCTCTTCGTGTGCGTTTCGTATACGCAAACGAGACTGTATCGTATTCTTTTATCTAGGAACTTTGTCGAGTCGAAATATAAATTTTCCGCTCGCGAGAATTACAAATAAATTTAAGTTCAATTGTCGCGTCGAAGACGAGTGTGACATCATCTTTGTGAGAAATATTCACTTCGGAAAAAACACTCGAGGATTTCTCTGATAAAGTCTCGCGAGCGTGCGGCAATGCCGGTGTCTGCGGGGGCGGCATCATTTCGGGTGACGGAATATATTGGCGTAAGTACGAAAGGAATTCCCAGCTCTCATGTTTACGCCTAGCGCGGTGCATCACGCGGGGGAGGGCAACGGAGCGAAGGGAGGCGTTTGATAAGCGGCGGCGAGGGTGGTTGTATAACAGGACGCGGGCGAGGAAAAAGCGAGGATATGCCGAGGGAAAAAGAGGGTGGATATCGCATGAGTTATTAAGATTCCGACGCGCATGCTCGCGGTTCTTTCATCGATTCATAAGAATATCCTCTCTGCCGGCCGCCCTTCCTCCGACTGCCACCTTCTTTTCCTCCTTCATTTCCTTCAGGTTCTTTTATATGTACACTACCACCACAACCACCACCACCACGACCATCACCACCCCTTCGACGCAGGAACGTAAGCGACTCTTTATTTCTGGCATCGTTTCGACGGCGCCCCGGTGGTTGCGAATATTCACCCGAGTCCGAAGAGAATCATCGACGTTGTCCGATGATGAAATTTTATATGACGAGATTACGACGTTTGCGCCGCAGTTGAAAAATTGCTCGAAACTGTGCGGTTGGAAAAACAAAAAAATATTGTACTCTCTCCTCCCGAGGTTTCTTAAAGCGCGATAAAACATGAAGCCGTGTACAACAACACGTTTGGGGGCGCGCTTAAACGATCAGTAGGTAACGAGGGGTGTTCGATCGATCGATCCGGTCGAAGAGGCGACGACGAATCGACGACTGAGATACCGGCGTAAACGATAATGAGCGTGGACGGTAGTTTGAGGGCCGAGGTTACGCCTTCTTGAGAAACCGGTATATACCGGAGGGCTTTTCTTCGTCTTCTTCTTCTTCTTCTTCTTCGTTTACATCACGTGGGCGTGGAGAGAAAGAGGAAGTTCACAGTGTGCGCGATCTCCTTTCGCGAAATCACGTAAAACGGAGCTCCGAGCGTAAAACGTGTTTTCTTCCCGGCGCAGTTTCTCTGTTTGGCGAGAAGCTGCGCCGCGAAGTGGCTTGAGTTTAATTAGCGCCGCGTTTTTATAGATAGATTTTTCTCTCTAAAAAAAAAAAAAAAAACAGCAGAACTTCAAGCAAACACGTGATTACAAACTCTCAAATATTCATGTTGACGAACGTGTGCGCCAAAAATTTGTTAAAAACTTTCTTGCTTGTGTTTTGGAAAAGCACACGCTTATAACGCGGAAAAGCGAGCGTGTGTGTGTGTGTGTGTGTACGCGCGCGCGCGCGCGCTTGAGCACATTCGTGGGATTTCTAAAGAAGAAGAGGAGGGTGGGTCGAAGAGTCGGTGAAGATTGCAAGAGAGGGGTTGATCTATGCGTTTAATTAACCATAGAGACGCTCCTACCGACTCTTAGCCGCTCTTAGTTCGAGCTGACCGAGGGTGGGACAAGGGCGCCGGAATAAAAGCCGTAGCAGAACGGCGCGCACGGAGGGTGGGAGCAAGAAAAGAGAGAAAGAGAAAAAGAAAGAGAGAAACGTAAGAGACGGAAAGGATTTCGCTATCGCCGGCGAAATTAACCCCGGAGAAAAAACTTATAATGTGTCTTTGCGGGAAAGCAGCTCGATATGGTGTGTCCGGTGTCGGACTTGTCCGAAAGAAAGAAAGAGAAAGAGAGAAAGAGAGAGACAGAGAGAGAACGGCACAATATCGCCGAGTGCATTTGTCGCCGGTAATTAATTTCCGGGATAATTAACGTTGGCAAGCTGACGCTTTGCCGGTGAGAATGAGGCGCCATCGATCACAAAACCACGCTCGTTCGGTCCGCGATAAAAAAGATGAACAGAAGCGCGGCCACATATACGTTACGTCCTCAGCGCGTCAAAGCTTCTGGTTTTATCCTCCCTCTTCTTTCTCTTCTTCTTGTACTCGCTTATCTCTCGCGATAGTCTTGAAGTATTTTTTGAACGTTGTTTTTTTGTAAATATTTTGTTTTTTTTTGTGAGAGAGAGAGAAAAAAAGAGAAAGAGATTATGTTCGAATGTTATTTTTTTTTGTCTCTCACAAACATCTTCTATTCGTCGCGGCTCGTTAATTACCGACATCCGGTCACTTCGCGCCGGAAACCAGAACACAACTCTCTCTTTCTATTGCGCTCTCCCCCTCCGCTGCGTCTTCTTTGCTTTTCTGGCTTTCGCGAATATTTCGAGACTCCCCCGCATTTCTGTGTTCCGGCAAGCGAGAAGTTAATGAGACGATAGCAGACAGTTATAAATGAACGATAAGGTTCGGAGGAAGGGAGAGAGAGAGGGGAGGAGATATCCCTTTTAATAGCCGGTGTAAATTTATAACTCCCGGGGCAAACGCGCGTGCACAGGTTATGGACTGATCGATTCCACGTAGCAACGTTTGATCAATCGCTTTTGATTCTCTCAGCGCTGTACAAATAGCGCTCGCCGAGTAATTAATTCCAACACGTTTGGCCGTTTTCGCTCGCCCGGGTCAAAATGTCAATCTCGTTTTCCGCGGAGAGGTTCGCTGCGATAGCCGAGTTCATGAATTATACAAATCGTATCGCGGTTGTGCCAGATGAAAAATTAATAGAGAAAACATCTCTTTCTGTGTTTCGACAAAAATAAAACAACATTACCCGATTTAAGAGCGACGTTTAATTCTTCAAAAACGATAATTTTAAAAATCTTCAAACCTAAGCCCGGAGCGACCGGATTTTTGCCAAGTCAAATTTGTCTGATCTCTCTTGTGGAACAAATTTGACTGATAATTTTATCGCGAAGATTTCGCGGAGACTTTTCTCAAAGAGAAACGCGCGAAGAAATTCGAATTCGAGATTTACGTGGAGCGAGCGGAGATAACCGTTTCTCCGGCGACGCGGTCTCCGACGTGGACGGCAATTATGTTCTCATTTTCGGAAATTGCCAAGTGCAAAAGACTCACGAAATGCCCGACGATGGCATCGCACACATATACACACACATACACACAGACACACACACAGTGTGAGGGGACAAAACGAGAATCGGGGTCCCGGCGACCGCATCGCGGACGACCGTGCCTATAGAGCGTACCGAGTCTCGATTCGGGCGTGACGGGGCCGCCGGGGCAATTATGATAATTACCGGAATTCGTGGTGCGCAATTAGGCCAGAGCAAAGCGACAGAAACGCACGCTCCGCGACGCGGTGCGACGCGCCGGCGCGTCGTCGATTTTCTTCCGCAGCGTGCCGGTTTTTTCTTTTTTTTTATTTATTTTTTCGTATTATAAAAATTAACGTGGTCACCTTAATTACGGTGGACGACGTAGCCACACGCGCAAGAAGGTTGCGTGCGCTCAGCTTTACACTTCGAGCCGCACGAAAATCGTTTTGGTGTCCTAAAAAAAAAAATAGTAATTTGATTTAAATTTTGGTGTGTTTTCGCAGATATAATTTTATTTGTTGCGTACACACACGACGTTCTCGCAAAAGATGCACGAGATGACTCAAAAAGCAAAGGCGGCAAATATTTCTTCGTGTTTCTCAACAATCAGAAAAAAAGATTCTGTGCAAATAAAAAAAAAAAAAAAAGAAAACGTCAATGGCATCGAAAGTGTTTCGTAAAAGCGTGGCGTGTTATATTTCGTAAACAGGAACATCGATGCGCGCTGGGCCGGAAGCGTCTCATAATAAAAGAGTGACTTCCGTTGGTGAAACAATACCGTGAGTCGGATTACTGCCGCGCGGCGTCGTCCATCTCGCTTCTTTCCTCTCGGACGAGCTCCGCTTTGCTCGCCCGTGCTCGCACGCACGATATATGCCAGAGTTACTTTATCCGGCTCTCTCGCGCCGGTTAATTTGCGTCAGAAATAATTTAACGCCGTAGAAACTGTGCCCGCCCTTGTCGCCACGTCACCTCTGGCGATTTCTAGGCGGCGGGGAGAACAGATTAATCGTCACGATGACGATCGCTATCGGAACGACTCTCGGAGCAGCTCCGGCCGACATTCCCGGATATCGCGAATTACCATTCCCGATCCGCCGCGTATTATAAATAATGTAGCACATCCTAGTACGATTCAACGCAACGGTACAATTCCGACTGATTTTGTTGCTTTTGCCCTTCTATTTTTTTCTTTTTTTTTCAAATGGCTATTATGGTTCAATAAACCGGCATAACGATCGGTAAATCATTGATCGAACAAGTTTATTTATTCATAAATATGTGCGAAAGTAGTTAATTGAGTGAATTAATGTGCTCGCGAATTTAAACATTTATTGCCGCTGCGCAGTGTGCGAATAATTTGTGAGGTAACTAAATTTACGAGTTGACTTGATAATTATATTTACATGTAAATGTAATAGTCATTAAACGCGCGTATATCTCTTTTTTCCTCTTTCTTTCTCTCGCTCTTTCTCAGTATATTATTCGATCATTAAGTATAAAACTTGACAAGTTACACGTGTTTCAATAAATACATTTGTAAATAAATAATCTTTAAATTTTATTAAAATTAAATGAAGGTGTTTTCACTATGAAGCTTTTGTATAAAATATTTTTTGATATCTCTAATAATTTTCGAGATATGAGAAAGCGAAAAGCCGCTTCACACATGACGAATGATTTTATCCCTTAGAATCGTTCTTGCGGAATCCTCCGCAACTGAAAATTTCTACATTCATCTATGTATCCTCCTATGTGTGTGCAGAGAAATTGACTTTTGATATTTTATACAATTACACATCGGAAAATCTCAGGACAATTTTGAACGATCCGAGACCGTGACAAAGAACTTTATCGCAAATTATTTCCCGACTGTAACCTAATCGTCGAACGTCGATTTTCGCGCTTTAACGTCAAATTCGCGGCGGACACGCTATGGGCGCTCGCGCGCGACTTTCCGTGCGACTTCGCGTATATGCTAAAGTTGACGCGTAATCGGTTTAACGCGCCGGCATCGCGATGTAAAACGCGTTTGGAATCGTTCCGCAGATGATAGAAAGCGCACAGACACGTGGTCGGCGAGAGCGAGAGCGAGAACGAGAAAAAAAGAGAGAGAGAGAAAAAAGAAGGAGATACCGAAGAGGACGTTCCGCTTTATCGGTGCAAATGGGATGCCAGCATGTTTCCATTAATTCAAATCACCGAGTAAAATCGTGCCGTGGAATGTCCATTAAAGTCAAGCGGAGAAGTCGTTAGCTTGTTCGCGACGACATTGGGAGTATCTTGGCGTTTTGTTAGCAACTTATATTTGTACATGAAAATCGAGAAAAACAACGCACACATACATCGAGTTTTATTTCGAAAACAGTTTTCACCAGCGTCAAAGACTCTTGCGCGTATAAATTATTGTAATTATATAAAATTCGATTAATTTGTTTATTTAAAATTATAGATTGTAAAAAAGAAAATTTCACGTTAGTAACAGACGCATTTCAGGTTTTACTTTTTAACATCGACCTGTTCGAGTGTGTTGGGATTAGATCATTTGATGTGGAAATGTGCTGAGGCATGAAGTGAATAGAACGGCGCGTTGAACGGATGTTCCGGTTTATCGGTGCATACGGTGCGTGACGTCATGTTTCTTCCGTCGTCGTCGTCGTCGTCGTCGTCGTCGGACAAACTCGCGCCATCGGGACGCACGTCAGAGGCGGTAAAGAAAAACTCTTTGCAATACCGCGCGACTCGAGAGCGCGTATATATATATATATATATTTTTTTTTTAATTCTGATTCGCACATCGAACACTGATGAATCGACGACCGAGGCGATCGCGAAACTCGTCTAATCGCACACTTTCGAAGGCGACGAATTCTCATTGAATTTGATAAATTACCACCAGCTCGACGAGTGATAACGTCAATGTTATAAAGCCATTCAAATCGGATGTAAAGTCGTCGTTTCGAAGCCTCGCAAAAGCGATGCCTGTAATGCGCGTACGTACGGTGTCACGAACAAGCATTCCAGAAGCGAATACGTTGTACGAGTGTATTTAAATATTCGTGACGACAGAGTCGCGTTACAAACGTTAACGTGACACGTCTCTTTCTTTCTCTCTATCTTTACACTTTTTTTCCAGGTGTGTGGACACGAAATCGGTTAATCGAAACGCGCCGGAACCGACGAGGGAGGTGCGCGCGCGGAAGGGCGAGGAGGGAACGCCCGGAATGGCAAACGTTCCGGTTTGTCAGCGCGCATGCCACGGCTTGTTTCCATTTAATTCGCGTTCGCAAGGCGAACTCGTGCCATCGGAATGCTCGCTTGCGGTCGCTCGGGCAAGACACGGCGCAACCTAATTTGTGCTGTATTGTCGCGAGAACGCATACGTGAGCGCGGCCCACCTCTCGCGAAATATCGCAAAACTCAACTCAGCTATGGGGGAGAGAGATCCGATAAGTTAAATCCAATTAACCCTCGTCACACCTCAGAGAAGCGAAACTTAATTTTTAGCCGAAGAAACATTTAAAGTCGCAATCGAGAAAACTAGACTGGACGTCCGAACGTGTGTGGGTTGAAAATTTATACGCGCCATCACATTTGCGCAATTGATTGTATATTTTTCTTATATCTGCCATTAAATATGTCTTGGATTCTCGATACATAAATTACTCTTCGTTAACTTAGAGAGATTTTTTGTAAATGTAAAAAAAAAGTCACACCCGAGCATGTACGCCATTTGTTTCGCGCAACTTTCCAGTCGGAGAATCTGCCATTTTAATCTCAAGTTATTGATATAACGGACCGATGTATTACACGGAAAGGCGTCAGTTATTTCATTAATGAGCGAACGCGGCTCTCACGTCGAGTATTTATGTATGCTGAAAGGTTGTCTGCTTCGAGGAAGGAATATTTAGCGGCAAAAAGACACTCACGATCGATTATGCGCGGCTCCTTCGCCTCTTTCGTGCGCTTCGTGTAATACGCGGTCAAACTCGCGATCGCGCGCTCATGCGTGAATGCGGAATCGCTTAATTTCGCAAAGCGCACCGCGTAAGAAGCACATCGCGCAAGGGGACAGGGTGCTAGAAACGGGACGTTCGTCAATCCATTTCCATTCCCGGTATACGTGAATGCACGTAATAACCGCGCTCTAGAGCTTCTTCTATTAATTCACCTCAACGTTTTATTCCACCGGAATTAATTCATTTCCGAATGCCGCATCGGCGCGATTTTTGTTTGTTTTTTTTGTCCCCGTCTAGAAAACCGGATTATGCATATCGACTCGTAGAATGTATAAATAACACGTGGAAACATGTGTTTCCTTTCAACGCGAACCCATAACAGTTAACTCAACCGGAAACTTCGTGTCGATAAGATACGAATCAGAGAGATTAATACTACAAGCAACGTTATTACATTAATTAAGATATTTTTCTTCATAAAACACGAACATATTCAATATGCATAAATTCGCGATAGCGCGATAAGAGCGGAATTGATGTTTCTGGTTTTCTTTCCTGTTTTTTTTCTTAATTAGTCCAGAGTCGATTTCAGAACTAATTCAACGCGTTTTTTGTATTTAATAATTTTTATATCAAAAATTTATTCTTAATTCAGAGTTAAATCCGCATAATAAGATTATTTACATCGCAGCAACGTTATCAAATTCGAAACACAACTTGAACGATGCGATTAGAGTTTCTCAAATTTTCTCTCACGGCGACTCGCGTGGTTTCTGTTACTTCTGGACGTTCTTTTGCAACGGGAGAAAAGGATTCTCGCCAAGGAATTGCTTAATACCGAAACGCGACGCAGAACGCACAACGACGTCGCGCGATAGAGAGGTAAGAAAAGAGAGGAGACATACGTTCCGCTTTATCAGCGCGTACGGCATGCCGCGGCGTGTTTCCATTAATTCGCGTCGCGGGGCGAACTCGTGCCGTTGGAATGCCCGTTGAGGAGGGCCCGAGGAGAGAAGTCGTTAGGCTGCGTGCCGTTCGTTCGTTCGTTCGTTCGTTCGACCGGCAACCGGTTTTCCCATCGGGTGATTCGTCGTTAATTCGCCGGCGCGGAGTAAGTAATCGCGCGCGCGTCCCAACGACCACCTCGGGTGTGTTACACGCCTGCGTTTACATCGTGCCAACCACGGAATTGCCCGGCTTTTACCTACTTCTCTCTATGATCGGGGGAGAAAAAGTTTGACGGAAAAATCAAGAACCCTTTAGCGAACGCGAAACTCGGTTGATAAACACGCGACTAGCGTTTTCGTAGCGCACACACACACACACACACACACACGGGTATATAGACTTTTAACGCCGAGCACGTTGCACAAGTTCGTAACATCGCGCGTTGCTCTTTCATAATTTAATATCAAGATCCCATCCCCCTGAGAAATGAATGCGTATTCGCGCATTAATCTCGCGGTCGCAAAATACAAGATCGAAGAATGTAAAGAGAGAACAGATCTCCAATATGTGCGCGCGATGTTCGCGCGAATGCGAATTGCTGACTCACATCAAGGAAGATAGTCAAAGTAGAAACGTTAGAAAAAAAAAACATTGATAGACTCTTGTAACAATACACTGAGAAAAAAAAAAAATTGCAGTTACAACAATTTTACTATAATTTATAGTTATTTGAGGTACCAACTGCTTTTTTTATAGTTATCTTAACAATTTAACTTATAGTTGATTTAATAATATATTATTGTTGCCATAGCTTTAACATGCATATGCATGGTTTTATACACTATAACTTGTGATTTATATATAGTAAGTTGTATTATAAATATAATAATAAGAACCATAATTGAAAGATAAAAACACCATATGTCATAATAAAAAGTCATACTTATATAATAGTAAGATTAAACTTACAACGACGCGGTATAGCGAATCAATCTTTATTCGGAGTTTTACGGAAAGCGGCTACTTGATTGGCTGTATTGCAATAGTTTGTAGATGACTTAAGACAATGTGTCATGTGAAATGATTTTTATTGTTTTCGGGAAAATAGTAAATTTCTATGTATGTTGCTTCTCGTGAAATAGAAACAGGAAACGGTACAGGAAAACGGCCAATACGAGATGAAACCTGATGATTCGGGTGGAAAAAATTCTTGAATCAAAAGTACACAAACGTTTCGATCCTGGTTTGGATCTTCTTCAGTGTGATTTAAGGAAAAGGCAGGAAAGAACGTACTATTTATAAATGTGATTACTAAAATATACTATTGCTATGATTCAACGCACTGTATGTAAATGATTACTTTTTTTGATTATTTTCTTTATAGTTTCTATGAAATCTCTAGTACATTTGTAGTTAAAAATATAGTTAACTAGACTATTAATGTAGTCAGAAAAATGTATGTTTTAAGGTACTTTCCTTAAGGTACTTATTTTTTAATTATTATTACCAGTAAATAGCAAAGCTGATGTCAACAGTATAGTCACATTTACCATAATTTTGATTATAATTAATACTTAAAAATGTGTATTTTATTTACGTTCTGTTATTTGACATTTGACTATGTTATTATTTTAAATTATTATAATTTATAGTAAAATTTTTACATACTTGTCAAAACTATGCATATA
>QVOA01001842.1:0-11506 GCA_014825685.1 Pseudomyrmex cubaensis
ATCTATCATTACTTTGCACCAATCACATCACTTGATACAAATGTAGTTTGAGTTAACACGCATAAGGTATACGTTCAATTGATCGGAACAAATGTAAAGTTGAAGAAAAGCAAAACAAGTTAACCGAAGATTTAACTGCGATCAAAGTTAATCACAGTTCACCGGAACTCTGAATTGAACCACGTTGAAGAAAACAGACATGAGGGTTTCGGTGGAAACTAGATCACAGTTTTAAAAGTATGATCCAATCATAAGTGATTATCTCTTAACCGTTGTACAACAGTTGTGTCTGCTGAACGCAGCCATTACTAACTTCCGCGTATATCATGCTTTGGTTGGCTAACATGTTTAACTAGGTATCAGCAAATCACGAGCACAGAATTAGATACATCATATAGCATTGCACGAAAATTATTGGCAATTCCTTTCGCGTCACAAAGCCGGTATATGAGAATACATACTGATGCTGGTTATATCTCAGGGGAAACCGGAGAACTGAGAAGCAGCAAGGAAGGTGAAGAGCAAGAAGGCAAGTAAAATTGAGAAAAAGTGCTGAAGCATACAAACCAATACAAACCTTCATCTATAGTGATTAGAGCAAACGATCGTTCTTTGTGCCTGATTTTTGCTCCAAGAATCAGAGACAACAATAAACTCAAGGGCACAAGTATCTGAATCGGGCGTACCTTGTGCCGACATAGCGTGGTGAAACAACGCGGTAAATTCTCACGATGGCGGCAGTCACAGATTATCAGAGTCAGACAGAGACGGAAAAATCTGAAAATGGAACCGATCAAAGTGAAAAGAGTATGCAACAAAATGATACTCAGCAGACTAATCCAACTATTCCAAATCAAAAATCACAGCCGCAACAGCCATCACAACCAACTGCTGGCATTCCTGGTAAGGATGACGAACGAAAGCTGTTTATAGGCGGTTTGTCTCGTAACACTACCGACAAAGAGCTGCGTGATCACTTCGGGAAATTTGGCGAAATTGAGAGTATCTCTGTAAAAGTTGATCCTCATACTGGTATTTCTCGTGGTTTTGCTTTCATGGTTTTTACCAATCCAAAGACCATTGACAAGCTACTTGCATCCGGTGAACATTATATCAACAAGCGGAAGGTACAGAAAAATAATAAAGTTACACTTAAGAAGTCATCATAAATAAGTTAACATTATGTATTAATAAATTTAAATATTCTATTTATACAATTACATATTTGGTTTTCTACAGTCTTAAGCTTTTGTTTCAAGTTAGATTTTAAATTTTTTACATAGTCTTATATACTATTCATTTTATTTATATTAATAAGAATCACATAAAAGCATATTATTATGTCAGAAGTAAATTACAAGATATTTTCTTACAAGATTTCAATATTTATATAATTTGATAAAGAGGTTAAGTTTATCTCTTTAAGATGAGTCATAAAACAATGCTTTTTTAATATCTTAAAATTTTTCATGATTTCTTAAACTAGTGAATATCAATCAAATTACAAAATGATTTTACAATCACTCTTATTACAAGGCTTGTTTGTGTTGCATGCTCCAACATGATCCTACTTGCTGCAATGCGCTTTTTCTCAATAAAACTTCAATAAAACTTTTACTGTTAAAGCGTGTTAGAGCGGGTAGGAGCACATTGGAATGCGAACAAACCTACAGAAAGAACTTATAATGTTTCATATACATATATACATATGTACATACATATATGTATATATGTGCTATATATGTATAATTATATTTCATATTTCATATAATTATACATATATAAAATATAAATTTTAAATGTATTTTATATTTTATAAATATAAAATACATTTATATGTATTTTATATTTTAAATGTATTTTATATATGTAAATTCCTATTTTGAATATGTATATTTGTGTATATATATTAGATATACTACGTAAATGAGTACACACACACACGATTTATGCAAAAAATATAATTTCTAAATATTTGTAATATAATAAGAGAACGATAGCTTTGTATTTCCTTGATTATTTGACAACATACTTATATAATTTCGATTTATTATATAGGTAGATCCAAAGCGAGTTAGCAAAAAACCCCAGCATGGCAAAATCTTCGTAGGTGGTCTTACACCAGAAATTACTGATGAAGATATTAAAACATATTTTGGACAATATGGTACTATCGTTGAACTGCAAGCACCATTTGACAAAGTCAAAAATCAACGTAAAGGCTTTTGCTTTATCACTTTTGATTCAAAAGAAGTAGTATATAAATTATTGAAGACACCTAAGCAGACGATAAATGGTAAGGAAGTGGATGTGAAGAAGGTGAAAGTCAATCCAGATCCAAGAAATCAAGGTTTCTGGGCACCTGGTTATGGATATGGTTATGGTGGAGGCTATGGCTATATCCCGGATTATAATGGTTATCATGGTGGCTATGATGACATGTATGCGAACTATGATTATGCTGGTTACGATGGTTATGAAAATATGGGATATGGACCAAAACCAAGAGGAAATGGTCCAGGACCACGTCAGTTTCAGAGACATCAGCCATATTAATTATATTCATCTTTGTCACACTATGATTATATGAGAAAGAAAAGCAAAACAAAATATGTTATAACATTGTAGGTAAAAATATGTTGTAACATCTGGCAAGTTGTTATATCACTCTTTCCACTTTTAAAATCGAAGCAGTTACATGTACGAGTGTTATATATTGAGCGTTAGATGCAGCAAATGGACTGTTTTCTTGACATAAGTCATAAATTATTTTGGCTGCTTGGCAAAGTAACATAAGGAATGCTGATATGAAAAATATTTCGTTTTTCTTGTGGAGTTTCCACAAAAAAATATTTGTAAAATTTGACAGTTGCGTGTCATCTTGAAGAAACATAACAATATTGCAATTCGAAATAATAAATAAGTATAACTACAAAAAGCAAAAAAAAAAGTTTACTAAGTTACAGACCGAGTTTGTCGACTAAGTCTCGAGTTCAATTTATTATGAAAAATAGCAAAATCTTAGTGTACAAGGCTCAGCTATTCGTCATGGTCATATTGGCTTTTATTACATCAAAAGTGAGAAATGACATATAGTATATGAGTTTTGCAACATATATAGCTTTATTGTTTTTTCCAACAATATAATATTTTTGTAAACACTGAAACTGATATCTATCTAAAATTTAGAAGTGTAAAAAAACCAGTACCGGTTTCCAAAATAACGGTACTGTTTCTCAGCTGGTGTACTAGCAGTTAAGAAACAGATAAGCTATTACATTTAATTTCTCGATTTTCATTAACCACAGTTTACTGCAAATCTTACATCTAACGAATTACAATAATATAACCTTTCCATAGAAAATTAAAATATAAAGTTATACGTCGCACAAATCATATAAATACTATGTACATTTCTTACTTTATAAAATCAATATGCAAAGAGTAGCTGAGTACCAATAAAAATTATATTCATAATTATACATTTCTCTATAAAAATCTTGTACTTCGTTTTTAGTATAAGATAGGTTTCTTCCATACCATATTTCCATAAAATATGTTTTTAAAGAGATAAAAACGAACAGGCACATGTATTTTTCTTCAAAGAAAATCAGAGCATGAAATATAGTAGTGTTCGCGCAATTGTTACTTAGCAAAAACCACAATGACAACAGCGGGTTGATTTGTTTCGCGCAGTCTGAGACCATTGAGCTACATAAGATATGATGAAAAGAGTGAACAAGTCATGTGATATCTTTATCCTATAATATGAAATCACAATGATGTAGAATCTATATCATCGGGCTGAAAAAACATGGTGTGAACTCTCGGCGACAACTGCGCGAACATTAATTATACTATGATAATAACATGATAATTCGTAATAACGCTTATATCCTATTTAATGAGTCTGCTTTTTCTCTCCAAATCTATAAATCTATGTTTTACAAATTTTGTTCTATCTCTACTTATATGATAGGACAAATCTTGTGCGATGCAATTCAAGCTATCAGAAGTGTGTGATTCCTGATATACCTATATATATGTATAAAAATAATTGTAAAGCTTTTGTTTCTGGAAAAATCTCAATTTCAAAGGAAAATCATGAAAAACCTGTCTAATTTCTAATTTGTTCCTTATACTAATTTGCGAGACAATTTGCTAACTAATTTGCTAGTAAACTGTCGTGATGTTCCAATCATAGTTCGGAAAGGAGTTGCTTCAAAAAGGGTTACTTCAAAAAAGCTTTTTACACAATATTTCAAAGTTTCATGTTACTTATATTCTTTAGAATTTAAGTTTTAGTCTGTATTCAAGTATCTTTTCTTTATGCATTATATATATGCTTGATGTTATTTCTGATACCGTGCTTATCATTTGATCATCTGATCACTATAAAGACATAGAGATCCACAGCATGTGCTTATTAAAATTAAATTAGAATTTTTTCACTTGTTTTTAATGAAAAACGGAGTAAAATTAGAAGAAACAAAATTATATCAAAGGACCAACAGCTAAAACTGTGTCTTATGCAAATTATCAGTTAAATAACACTTCAAGTAATTATATTACTAATTATCAAATTATACTATATTTCCTTATGCCCAATTGTGTATGATGTATGAAAATAAGATGTGATGATAGGAGACTCAAATTGTACATATACGTTGTATGTTGAGCTCACGTTTTGGATGCAAATTCAAATGTGCTCGAAGTGTGCATTATACACGTACATGTATGCTCTGTTAGTGATACCGAGCAGAAATACATTAGAAAAAATTTAGAGAAAAAAATAAAAAAAAATAAAAAAATAAAAAAAGAAAACAATAAGTAATTCAAATATAAACGTCCTGAAAAGACAAAATAAAATGCATGCAAACGACGAAATACTGTTAACAAAAGAGTATAGCTGAATTAAATACAACAAAAAACAGTACATTCTAACCAGACTATCACTTGAAACATTGTATCATATTATTAAACATAATGGAAATGTATTTCCATTATGTTCTGTCAACATTCAGCGAATTATTCAATATAAAATATTGTTGCATCTACAGTAGTGGATTTGTTCACATAACATATTCTTACATGTTCTCATACATAAACTTACTTATATTTCTTTTCTACTTTTCTGACAATTAACTTTTTATAGCGCTTTGGATTGATTATATGTAATAATCGTATCTTATGAACAAATTTACTAGTGCAGACATAATATCGTTTTTATTAACTTTTAAATATTACTCATGAAATTTATTAAATTTTGAAATAAGGTTTGTAAAGATATTTTATATGTATTCCACACAAAACTGATAAAATCTTAGTTTAAAAAAATTTATTAATTGATTGATTAGTAATTTCTACTAAAACTAATTTAAAATTTTCTAGTATTATTAATTAATAATTAATTTCTATTAATTAATTGTTTAACATGATGTATATACTAATAAAGAGTTCTATTTTTTCTAAAGATTCATGTGTGCCTTTCAGTTATCATGAACATTATGAATGTTTTTTTAACTTTTGGAATAATAAATATATATGAGTAGTATTTAAAGGTAGTCTGGCAACTCTGGTTGTTTCTAAATGTGCTGCGCGTTAACTCGGCACGAGATACGGCCGTGTCTCTTGATAGGATAAAATAAAGTTTGTTTGCAAGCAGTTCTATTATGTATATGTATATACATGTGATGCTATACGTGTCCAATCTATATATACATACATATATATATATATATATATATATTTCTGTGTGTGTGTGTGTGTGTTATATAATAAAATACAAATATAGAAAACTAATGGTTTATATAAATTAACACTTTGATGGTTGATGTCTCTTTTTATGTCACTTTTAAGTACTTGTTTAAATCTTTATTTTTAACACTTATAGATATTCATTATATATACACATTCTGTATAATAAAATCTTTAATAATCTTTTATACTCTGAGAAGTGCTGCTGTGCAGAGTATGTATGTGTGCATTGTCAAAATATGAGCTAAAATAAACAAAAATTCGTCGATATACATGTAATTATAATATTAAAGTAATATTTATTAAATTATCATTATAAGGATTATGTGATATAGATTTCAGCCTTTTTATATACAAGATCACATAAAAAATATTGGCCTTAACTGAAGGATATTCATGAAAACATGTAATCGTCAAAGTGTTAAAATTAATAAAAAATATTAAAATACATATAGGTATACTGTAACGTTATACTTTGTTCCATGAGAGAATATTTTTGATGTTCATCAGGAGTAAATTACGCCACTGATTTGCTTATAAGCAGTATCATATAAACAAACAATAATATTTCATGATAAATATGTATGTATGGTCATAGATGGCAAGTTGACTTATAAATCAAGTAATCTAAGTTTTTATTTCGATGCAACTAGATCCTCAAAAAAATTTTAGCATATATCATAGGTATACATATTTTCATTTCCGCTAAATATTTTCTTTCATGGAATTTAGTTTACATATTAAAAGTAATAAATCGAAAATAAGAAACGATTGTTTAAATAATCAAAATAATCAAAATTTTCAAAGCAGTAAACAACCAGAATTTCAAAAGATAAACTATATATGTTCTTCACTTTTAAAAAGACTGTTAACAAGTGAGTAATCCGTTTCCAATCATGTTAAGTCTATATAGCATATGGTGCCAAATCTTATTAAAAATAAAACAGAATGCATTATATTTTATATATATACAAACTAAAAATAACAATAGACTGTACTAAAACTTGTCTATTTTTTCAGTTATTGTTTTGTTAGTGATATAGTACTTTTGTTTTTAATATATACTTTGTTTTAACACAACGTAGATGTTTGCTTAAATATATATATCTCAAACTTTATTCATTTCACATGCTGCATTAAAAAAAGTTGATATCTTTTATATCTATCCTCTGTTTTATTTTAACTTAAAAATAACGGAATTATTTTGACTGAGCAAATTTACATTAAATGTTTTAATTTTTTAAAAATATAAATTGAAATTTGTGATTTGGACTGGAAACGGATTATGTGATTTACACAGATACGCACACATGCAGTAAGCTCTAGAAAATCTTGACAATTAATGGAACTTGCAATTTTATATATAATTATGCAAAAGAAAAAAAAATTAAGTATTATACACACATATGTGTACATACATGTATATACTGAAAGTAGATAAGATATAATGGGACTACTTTTACATACATCGAAATTTATATTGTACACATAAGGCTAAAGAGAATGTGTAATATACAAACTCTTATTTCAGACACAAGTACATTCAGCAGTTTTTTGGCTTATTGATAACTAAAACAGTAGATAAAAAAATAATTCCTTTTGAAAATACTTTTAAGCTACTAATATCTTTGATACATTAAAGGTCAGTTTCTTCACCTACAATTAATTTAATCGGAGATGATAAACTGACTTAAAATTTGTATACATACTGTGTATATCACAGCACAACACACGCGGTGTTCTCAAACTGTAGTATGACAAAAAAGATACTGATTTTGCATATAATATACATAAATTAAAATTACTATATATGAAAATAGTATATATAATAAAAAGTTTTTATAACTTTTATATTGTATAACTTTATATATATGTAAGTGATTTTAAATTGCTCCATTAAATAGAGTAGTGCGTTTTTACTTACATATATCTACATGCAAAGAAATTCATAGATATTCATTAGATATCTTCAATTTATTAAATATTTAAATATCCTGTGAATATATATATATATATATATATATATAAATGGATAGTGAGAGAATATCATCAGGATATATATTATATTGTATGTACATACTAATAACTGCTATTGAGACATTTAATATTTTTCTTAATATGTATTTAATTGATCGTCAATCGAGTTTTTTAAGTACAGATTGCTTTTTTCTCTATTTGATGATGTATATATGACACAAGGTTATTAGACATTACTTAAATAAAACAAAATGTGTAAAATATATTATTAAGTTTTCAATATTCTCAAAAATGAAGCATCATACAAAATCTTATTTTATATTTTTGACTTAATTTGCATGTAGAATCGGTACCTTTTCTGTCGTCTATTTGTTCTGAGAGACATATACAAATAAATCCACACACGCACGTAAGTGCGTGCGTACGTACATTTATCTCATATGAAAAATATCGAAGAAAAAGAGAACAGAAAAAAAATGAAAAAAAAAAAAAAAAAAAAACAAAACGATGTAGATATTTTATATTACTCTTAATTGCTAATTGCGTCGTGTTCTATAACACAGTATGTTTCAAAATTATAGCAAAATATATACATATATATATATATATATATATATATATGAATAAAATATTTTAAAAACTTTGTGATATTAATACACATAGCTATGTGTGTGTGTTTTTGGTTATTTAATGGTCTTTTCAGGCTCCAGCAGCGGATCTGTATGTGGATAAAAGGGATAACAAAAGAACGATCGTCTTTTCGACAGATGGCGTTGTGTTTTAGCGTATTTCTTGACGCTCTTCTACTGCTTTCTGTGTAACAAGACGGTTAAATAGAGATATCTCGGTACATAAGGTCTGTTTTTTTTTTCTTAAACTGGCTGCACCAATTCAGAGTTTATCTTTTGTTATACATATTAGAAGGAAAAAGATAGACTCTGAACTGTGCAGCCAGTTCAGGGAAAAAAAACAGACCTATAGTTACATACACTAGTTACTAGTGAGTGGTGATGACACGGTGGTGTCTATACGTATGTACATACATACATATGTCCATAATTTGTCGCGTTAAACAACCTTATGATTCGTTTCATATATTTCAAGGCTGCTTACGATCTAAAGATATAAGACACGAGATATATATATAAGACGAAAGTGACAAAAAAGAGAGGAAAAGCAAGGATATATTGAGATAGATAAAGAAGCGCGTGTAATAATACTATGACTAAATCAGTGTCAGTATTGCTGTTTCGACAACCGCAAGAAACAGTGATGTAGATTTCTTACCAGAGTTCGAGACAATTCTTAATTCTTATTATACAATTTCTTGTTATATCGATGCGTTGTTACGTTGCAATATCGTCGAGTTTTCTATCACGAAGTGTGACTCGCAACGGGTCGTTTACGACTACGTTATTACGTGTTTCTCATTATTGTCACTGTCATTGTCAACGTTGTCGTCATCATCGTTATCGCAGCTGTCGTCGCGTCGTTGTTATTACTATTTGTTGCAAGAAGTGCCTTCTCCTGACTCGTTCAGCTGCGCGGGTAACCTGATACCGCCAAAGGCAACGATTGTGTGCACTCATCTACTCCAGCTATCACGATGTTCTTGCAGATCTATGTTTTCGTCTACTTCTGTCTATATACCGTGGTAGGTGGCATATTAAATATATTAAAAACTAATAATAGATATTTCCATAATAGTATGTGTAATCATACAGCAGTATTTTCTTTATTGCTTATAGATTGTGATAATGAAGATTTGAGAATGTTAATTATTCAAAATTAGAAATAATCAGTTTTTTTATATGTTGAATAAATACAAGAATATTATATTATAAGTAAGCAATTTTGCAATATAATATTACATGACATCTATAATCACAATTGCTTGATATTAAGATTCATATATTGCTTTATTGCAAATGTTATTAGATGTATAAGTGTGTATATATATGTGTATATATATATGTATATATATATATATATACAATTTTATATTTATATATATATATATTTAGTGTGTGTGTGTGTGTGTACAATATATCCATTTTATATAGAAATGTATATATATTTAAAAAATAACCAGCCAGTATATTTGTTTTATATATTTTTTATTGGTCTTAAAATTTAGCAATAGTATACATGTATAATATGTTATATATAATATGTTTATTGCGGATAAAAATAGAATAATGTTTGTCAAAAACCAGAATATTATTATGATTAAAATAATTTAGTAATAATGAAAAGTAACAAAAATTATTATGTTGCGATAAAAGTTTGGTTAAAAATATACTTTTGACATGATTGGATAATCTGATAAAAAACTTGTATTATACCATTTATACACAAAGAAAATTAAAATAATTTTTTGACATTTATATAATATATTACTTGTGCAATACTTAATTTAAGTATTTAAGAGTTAAATATATGTATATATAAAAATAAATCTTAAATACACATATGTATATAAAATCTTTATAACAAATAGTTATAACCTTTTTTTGTTATGATTACAGAAATAAATCATCTAATTGCAATAGAAATGCATTGCTGTTGTTAAAACTTTACAAAAAACAACCGAAAACTTGAAAACTCAAATTGTTTGATATATAACTTGATAGAGATTTATATAAACAAAATGTCACAACTAAATATCAGCACAAGCAAGCGAGGGAGAGGAGTTACTGCAAGTACTTCAGCACCAGCAGCATTATCAACATTAGGTGGCTCTACAGATTTGGCAAGCTTATTTGAATGTCCTGTTTGTTTTGATTATGTGCTTCCACCAATCTTGCAGTGTCAGAGTGGACATCTTGTCTGTACAAATTGTCGACCAAAACTTTCTTGTTGTCCCACATGCAGGGGTCCATTGGGTATTTAATATTTTTTTTGTCTCAATTATTAAAAACATTATTAAGACTATATGTGTATGTGTATGTATGTGTGTGTGTGTGTGTGTGTGTGTGTGTGTGTGTGTGTGTGTGTGTGTGTGTGTGTGTGTGTGTGTGTGTGGTATATGTATGTATATATTTAAAATAAAATTTTTAATAATATAGGTAACATTCGTAATTTGGCTATGGAAAAAGTAGCAAGTAATGTAATGTTTCCTTGTAAGTACTCTACCAGTGGCTGTACAGTTTCATTAGTACACACTGAGAAAGCAGATCATGAAGATGCATGTGAGTTCCGTCCATATAGTTGCCCTTGTCCAGGTGCATCTTGTAAGTGGCAAGGACAACTGGAACAAGTAATGCCACATCTTATAATGAGTCACAAAAGCATTACGACTTTACAAGGTACTATTTGCAATGTAATTTGTATTTTTACTATATATACATATTTTGTTATACACATACAAAGCACATTGTTTTCTTCTAGGAGAAGACATTGTATTTTTGGCAACTGATATTAATCTCCCAGGAGCAGTGGATTGGGTAATGATGCAATCCTGCTTTGGCCATCATTTTATGCTAGTGCTTGAGAAACAAGAAAAATACGATGGACATCAACAATTCTTTGCAATTGTACAACTAATTGGTTCGAGGAAACAAGCTGAAAATTTTGCTTATAGGTAACTGTAGATTACCCTATGATCTCTCTCTCTCTGCGTGCGTGCGTGCGTGCATGTGTGTTTACACATATGCACACATAATATAGATATTTATTTAATTGATATAAAAGACCTTACAGCCTGTAATATCCACAGATAGAGGTGTTTATAAATAAATTTACATAATTCTTTTTATTTTGGGCGTTTCGA
>QVOA01001843.1:0-18723 GCA_014825685.1 Pseudomyrmex cubaensis
AAAAAAAAAAAAAAAAAAACGTTATGGGGGTTTTCTATTTATCGAAAAGGCGAGCGGTTTATTTCGGCCATAAATCAATTGTCCATGCATGCGATGCATCAGAATGGGTGGGTGTGCATTCGGTATGCATAAAACGGCATTGGCTACCTCTCGCGCGTCCCAAACCCCATTTCCACTCTCGCAACAGTCTCCCCCCGCCCGCACCAATCCTTTCCGCTGTTCCGGCGCGTCGACCTTGTTATATTGGCGTACGTGTGTAGATGTAGTGCCGTCACGTATGATATAACATCTTCGATAGCAAAGACGTTGGAAACTGCAGTTTCCAATTATCATAAGTTCTTGCGCGTATTGATACAATTTTTTTTTTAATTTTTTTATAGAATTGCACGATATCATTTACACAAATTTTTATGAATAATTTCACGTCACATAAGAATTAGAGAATACAAGGTAGATAAAAAATAAAATATTTGTCGGCGGCAATTCTCTCGTACGTACATGCGTGGAGTGAGAAACAATTTTACGGGAACGCGCTATTTTCTGATTCGCCATTAATTCCACTATTCTGTGAGAGCGCGTTGGATTTGAAGGCGATGAAAAACATGACTATACACTCTCTCTGTTATACCATATTCGTATTTGACGTACATATATGTATATACATCCGCATTTTTCGTTCCTCTATTCGGGGATAAAAAAAAATTTGATATCCATAAGAGCACCGTCGTTCCGATGGATAGCCGCGCGCTGTCTCGCGCTTGTCGTTATACCACACCACCTTTCAATCTATCGCATAGCGTCGACTCTGGATACGAATGACGCATGCATAGATTGCAATATGAAACGAATACCGGGCCGACGTTTTCTCAATGACCATTTATCATGTCCGTGAAAGCGCGTCGAGGCGCGATCTCGAAGGGAAGATCTCTCGTCAAATCCCTCCCCTTCCCCGACGTTGTCGTCAAGGGGACAATCTGCTCTTTTCTTCCATCGCGAGGCAGAGAGGAAATCAGGGCCAGGAGTGCGTCCCCTTCAATAGGGGGATCGATATTTTTGTTAGGTGTGCGCGTCAAGGCGCACCGGTGAATTATGGCCACAATAACGCCGCGCGCCATCGACGGCGCGATCTCGCCAGAGAGGGAATAAGTGTTGCGTCGAGCGTCCTGGTAACGGCATATATCAAGTTGGGGATCGGGCCAGTTAGCGACTCCACCACGGGGCGGCTGTACATCACGTTAGGCACAATAAGCAAACGCGGATTTGATGTCCTACGCCGGCATATCTGGAATTGCGATTAGGCCTGCGTTGTCGACCGGCCACGAATGCCGGTTTGTGTCCCGTTGAATTTGCGGCATCAAGAGCCGCTCGAAAACAATGGCGCAACGGGGCATCTAGGGCAATACGCAATTGCACAAGGCGTCTTTGCCGACTCGTTCGGGATAAAACGCCGGGATGAGACGCATGGCCGTGCGCTACGACCGCTCGATTAATTTCCGTTTCGCACGATTACCGATCGCATTATTCGGCTTTGCCAAAGACTCCGAAATTAGTCGAGTTCACATTGGCGATTTAAATCGAGCTGAAATTAGTCGAGCCGAACTCTAAAGTTTTGTTCAATGACGTGTTTTTTTTAGCTTCGCAGCTTCTTAAAACACAGAAGATATACTTTACTATATTTACTACTATTGCATACTGTAAAATAATATATTTTGCGGTAATATTACTTGCTACAAAACATCGACGAACTTTGGTTCACTAATTTGAATTCTTAATCAGTGGTTCTTCTCGGCTCCTTCGATTCACGTTTCTCGAGCATGTTGTAGAAGATCACGAGTAGGGAATAAGCAAGTGACTTGAAGGGATCCGTGGCGAGGGATAGTGGAGAGAGATTGTAATAGCGGTATAATGAGTTTTCTTCCGCGGCATTGTTTTGCCGCGAGTAATTCCGGCGCTACACCGGGTTCTCTCCGGTGCGGGATTTCGCGTTTGCGTATCGCGCATTACGTGGGTGAACCAAAAACGTGGAATTGCCAGTGGGCTGGCGGCGCGGTGGTGTGTAGCTACGGGGCGCAAGAGTGTACCGCGAGTTATACCTAATGAGTAATGCAGGTAATCACCATTATTTTTAAATCTCATTAACGCCTCGCTGTGTACATTATTCTCCGCGGCTGAGCAAACACACATGGGACCAGTTTGTCTCTCCCGTTGTTCCGCACTCTCGTTGTTCCCGCGCCCGCCGACCCCATTCCCATCCCTCGCGATACTCGCCACCTTTCCTCCCCTCACGCGAAATCTCATTATTTAATACAACTGTGCAACTGATATTAAACACATAAATCGCGATAATGAGCAACCGGTGTTTCACCAATAAAGGCCGCTGCGCTGATTGGTAATTCTCGTATTACCGAACGAAATCGAATACCGAAACTCGAGATGAGCACTCGTTCGTCCGATCCTCGATAGCAGTTCAGAACTCGATAGCTTGAGAATGCAGCTTGAGTTTCAGACAGTTGTCTGAAGCGGTGAGACACAGTTTGCGTATCGAAGAGTTTCCCCCTTCTCCTGTCCCGCGATCTTTTCTTTTTTCTCATACCGCGACCACATCGGATACATGTACACAATTGTTTTTGTGACGCGCCAGTTTACGATAATAAAACCCTGTTTACGTTTTCTACTATCTCTCGAGACGGAAGAAAAATACACCTACATAAATTATCAAAGCGTAACGTTATCAGCTGCAAACTTCAAATAAACTATTTTAAATGGAATGTCACGCTACAGAATGTCGTCTGCTCCAAGTATCAGAGAATTTCGCATTGTTTGCATGTCAAAATACTGAAGCATAATGGCGAGCGATTCGATAAAACGACCGCTATCGATGCTTAACAAAACGGTCGATCGGTTTGCTCGCGCATTTGGCACGCCGATGTCGGCGCGTGTTCATCGTGACGGGCTTTCGGTTTCGAATCCGCGCGAGTTTGCTAGGTGACCAGGCAACCGAGCGTCCAAGTAACAAGGATCAGCGTAAATGTGCGAGAGCGCGTCGGAGCTTTATCCGGTTAATTAACTGCCGAGTATTGCTGGCTTCTACAATACGCACGAATTTACAGCCAATTTCCAGCAATATTCTCAATTAGGATTGGGGACGCCTGAGCGTAAATTGTTGCGCGGGATCTGCACGGACTCGATCAGCGATTGATGGTCGAAAATAACCGCGTCGCAAAACGTTGACCAGCTCTCACCTCTAATTTGCGTGCGTTCCTTTTTCAATGCTTCGTACGCTTCCCACATTTCTTCTAATAATATAAAATTTTATGAGATCTCAAATTGAAATTCGATTTTATCATTTGCGAGTGCAAATTAGACGACGATAAAAATAGATTGTAATTCGTAAAGTTATTAAAACTTCGAAGATCATTAAACGCAATGGTGTTATTTGCGCGTGGAGTCCGTCGCAGTCAAAGTTCTCGGAGAAATTTTATCGATAGGGCAGAGAAATCGCACCGTAAGTCGTGGGCGGTGATCGATCCGCACGAAAACGGCTCGGGAGTGGCGATCGCGTCACGGAAAACTTATGGTCGCCGTTGACGACCGGTATAATACACGGAAGCGCGACAAATACTAAAAATTGCAGCTTGCTAAAAAGCTTTAAGTGAAAAGTTTGCAAGCACTGCGGCCATCGTCATCGTCGTCGTCGACGACATCGCGAAGCGTTGGCTGAACGACGCCCCCACCGTGTCACGAGGAAAATCACCTACTCTTCGCGCAAGGGCGAAACCACCTCGTCGCTGAATGGGAAACACCGGGCAGTCCAGAGATAAATATAAACAACTCAACTTTCGAGGGAAAGAGACCGACCGCATCCCGCGACATAATTTAATACACACCGAGAAGTTTTGTGCTTAGCCTTCGCCAACAGTAGAGATTTGTATTTAGGTTAGTATCCGTCCGGGAAACTTGGTTGTGGACGACTTCAAGCCACTCTCACCTCGTTTCCTACCCCGTCGTAGTTTCAGCGGCGAGCTCGAACGACTGGAGTTATCTTCACGATATTTTGTTTTATGATTCTTTGCTATTTCTGTTTATTTTTACACACACACATACACACACAGAGCAAACTGTACCTATTTTTATTTTTCCACAAGTTTTCACATTCCCGGATTTTTTCTTTATAAAATTGTTATTTGTTTTTTTTTTCCTCCAATTTGCTGTTACCTTTCACAAAGATTTTTGTGCAAATTTATTAATAATTATTATTGGAATTTTTCATTGCCTCCGCTGTATTCAATCAGCGAATATTGGAAACGAAAAAATCTCGCTGGTTACACGTTTCTATATATCGATAACGATAGTCACTTAGCATACGTAACAAACGGCACGAAGCCGCCGGGCGCGCAATAACAATTACAATGGCGTTGCACCGACGGTTTCGGGTTCAGAACTCGGGGGCGTAAAGCTCATTGAAAACTGCCGCGGCGTAACTCGCGATCGGTAATGCATATTATATCACGTGCATTTACATACATATGTAAATATGCACACGCACGTACAAACGCATCGCTATATGTACGTATGACTTTGCGGCCGTCTATTATGCAAATACATATGCATGAATGATGCATGTAAAACGCACTGTCTCTCGTATGCTCGCGAGAAAACGCACGGACTCTCTCGCCGTTTCTATTCTCGTTGCTACGTATCCGTTATCCGTTATTCACGATCGGTATGTTTCTCCGAAATTTCAGCGAGTCGATGAGAAAGCGATGAGACGACTCTATGACGCATCACGGAGTGTGTTTGTGCGGGTGAAACCGATCGCATTTTAAATGCATTAAATTTTACGTCTTGGCCTGTTATTAACTTTGTTTTAAAAAATCGCGCGGACCTTTACTCTCGGTGAACGTCGGTGGTGGTTAACGATTCTCTCGGTCGATCGCGACGGCGTTTAAAAAAAAAAAAAAGCTTCAAATTAATGGCTCTACGTGCTTAAACGCCAGTAAAGAAAAATGACGGCACGTCGTCCATTCGCTCTCCTTCTCTTTTTCATTCTCTCGTCGTCGCTTCTTCCCGTCTCGTCCGCATTTGCTCGTTACGCTCGCTGGTCCGTGGCGTCGGGACCACGAGCGTCCCTAGAAAAAAATGGACGATGTGAAAAAATAATAAGAATCAGCCTCGACGCCACCGTTGTCGCGCGCCTCGTCGTTGTTTCGTCGAGTTATCTCGTCCGGGGAGAAAGAAAAAAAAAAAAAAAAGATTAACAGGACTAAATGCAAAGTGAAAACGCGAGTACCGAATATTGCGCGCAATTAGAAAAGCGGGAATACGGTGAAATGGAGGCCGGAAATGAGCCGTGCGACACGGAAGACCGGAGTGTTATCGCCTTCCACGCGTATTAGAGAACAAAAAGAAGTTTAGTCACTTCGAGAAGCGGAAAATCGTCCGAGAGAACTCTACTTACGTATGCCAACTTTAAATTGTAGCAGTTTCTTTTATCGCCCTCGTAACCGTTAAAGGAGTGGCGGTTTCGAGCGAGGGTGACGCTTTTTCACTCTTCTCTCTTCCCACTCCCTTGTTCCTCTTGTGTGTTTCACCGAGTTTTCTCTACCAGATCTCTGTTAAAAAAAAAAAAAAAAAGAATCTCGAAAAGCAGTCTATAAATTCTCGAAACTTATCTCATTGTGTATGGACGTTTTATGTAGAAAGAATGAGCCAATAACGTCTCAATAGATAGAGGAAAACAACACTAGATTTTATTTGCTGACACGTCTCGGTAAAATGTAATGTAAAGTTTTTCGATAATTTTAACGGCACTTCCTATTTGAATATTCTTCGACGATTCGACTCGGGTTACACAAACAGACACAACGTTCTTCGACTTTTATTTGACTTGACTACATCAGCGACTCAACAACAATAGCGACTGACGAAACATGTACGAAAACGGCATCAAGGTCACGGGAGAAATAAAGATATACTGCTCTGTACCGGCAACGACTAGCTGTATTTTACTTCATATTTTACGCTCCGAATCACAGTATTTTACAAAAATACACCGACTTGTTCCGATAACTGTTAACCGACACGACGACCACTCGAAGGCGACCGGCTGGTCCGCCTTTCCATACGAGAGTGAGCCGCTGTTCCGAACTAGCGGAAAAACAACCGAAAAAGGAACATTCTTGAATGCTTCGGACTAATCCGCTACACCACGTGTTTTCCGGTTAACCACGTGGTCGATCGCGATCGTTAACCAAGTCGCTATCCGTGCGCTGGCGCGCCGATTGTTACACAGTGTGGCGCCGTCGCGCAGCTGGTATCTTACAGTAATATTCTAGCTGTTGAGTGACAAGTGTTTTTTTGTTTTAAAAATTACAAATACAATTACAAATAATTTATTTGAAACTTGCAAAAGATCACGTGACAAATGCTATCGTTGGCGATTACTTGTCAAATTATCAAGAACATAGCCTAATTCTTGTTTCTTCTGAAAATTGTGAAACATCCCCTTCAAGGTTTCACACCTAGTTTGGTAAAAGCGAAGAATAACTCCGAAGAGAGGTTTACGATGGCGTTAGCAGACACGCGCGAAGAAAAGTACGTTATATTAGTACGCGACGCGAAATGAGTTGTGCAAGTGTTTCACCTTGCGCGTAAGATCGAGTGCCGTAAAACAAATGGCGGGCTACAGATTGCCATTCCCGTCTCAGCTCGCCGACTTTCCTCTCGTACTTTTCCATTTGTACGCTCGAAAGTCTCGAAGTGACATTTTCCAACGTGAAATAAAGTGTCGCGTGCTACGAGCGGCGGTCAAGTATCGGAACGAGCCAGCAAGATGACGGAGAAGTTTAGCGCCTTCGAACTCGGAAACATATCTTTCTTTATTTCTAACTGCTGTGCACGCGTGCAATTGTTATATTGCCTTCATTGCGTACATTGTTTTACTTTTTATATATTGTTTTATTCAAGTCTTTTAAAATTCTAAGCACAGTAACAAACAAAATGATAATTTTATGTGTCATTAGTGCGGCAAATGCTTGACGTTTCTTTTTGACTTCGCGTATACAAGGATATACAAAGAGAAAGAGAAAGACAAAAAAGAGAAAGAGAATGATAAGTCATGTCATATGTGGGTCGATCGCATGACTATGGGCAATTGCTCTTTCACAGCTTGAAGCTTATCGACCTGACACGAACGAGGCTTCGACGTATAACGACTGGTTTCTGTCCGGCTAACAAAGGGAATTTTATCTCGTAGCGATTTAATTGCTCGCCATGGAGGCTCTTTTTCTCTGTTCCAGTTAATTCGAAGTTTGCACGGGCGACCCGTCGAGGGGGGCGGAGATGGAGAAAAGGACCTTAAATGCAAGACGAATTTGGGTAGATTTAAATTTAACACGGTTAACGACCTTACGGCGCACTTCGCTACTCTCGGGGCTGCTTTAACGTTCCGTTATCTCTCTCGTTCTCTCTCTCTCTCTCTTTCTCTCTGCCCGTTTCTCTCGTTCAACGTTCGCGCGCACACTCGCGTTTCCCGAGGGCTCACGCCCCATAGAATTTATACGGCCTTCCGCATCAGCACTTTGGGACATTTTGCAGATTAGGACATTTCGCGAGCGACGTATTCGCCAAGGCGAAACGAAACAGCAGCTACTTTGGATTCATTAAAGAGACCTTCCTCCGCTTCATGCAGCTCTTTGCGTCCGTCGTCACGACATCCCAATTTTCCTCGACGGACGAGAGAGTCGGAGAGAGTCGCGTTCTCTCATTTAGCACGTTAGTTCGGTTACTTTTTATCATTATTTCACAGTTCGACGCGCGCAGCTTTCAATTTTCAGAAAACGCTTCCGTGCAATGCAAGGGTTAAGCGCGATCTCAAGCACGATTTACCTTTATTCTAGGCTCGAACAAAAACCGAAACTTTTTTTTTTTTAATTCTTTGCTCTCGATGTATTTAATTAAAATCAGGTTGCTCGAAAATGTAGTTGGGTTGTAAAATGCTGTAGACTATGACAGAGATGACGTAGACGTCGTTCGCGTAGCTACCTACTCTCGAATTAGAGGAACATGGCGAGCGGAACGACGACATAACAAAATTCGGCAAGGAGAAATTGCTCTCAAAGTTGGGCACGTCGCCATAATACGGACGGGTTGAAATTTCGCAACAAAGACAGACAATGTCATAGAGATGTAACCATGTTCGTAATTATCTTCCCACGTGTATCTTCCAGACACCGACATTTTTATGTTTATTCATTATTTACCGCTTAAACCGGAATACATGAATTTAAAGATGCCGCGACGCGACGGGATGGCGCGTTATCCCGAGACCTGTCGTAGCAGGATAAAATTTTAATCAAGACTTTTATATGGCCGCGACGTCCACGCGGCGTCGAGGCCTGAATATGCGGAAGGAAAACGATGGTGTGATCGCTCTACGCTCCACGATGGTGTAGACTGCTTTTTTTCATCGTAAAATGCATATTGGATAATTTTACGACGCTAGATAGAGCGATTAGTCGGTGTTTGAGGAAAAGACGGGGGGGGGGAGGGATAGATATTTTTGCTTCCTTCGAATCAGGCCACTTTGGCGCTTGCGAGAAAAAAGCTTTTCTCTCGTCTAAAGTCGGATGCATTTTCGAAACCTCGTTAGAAAAAATCGGAGACAAACTGTTACTTCGACGAATGTTATATATATCGCAAGAGAGAAATAAAAACGAATGGGAATAGCATCGCGAGCTTTGCGCTCATCAATACGGTGATCTACAATTGATGTTCTCCCGATGGTCTATCTCGGTCGCATCTTGCGCGAGACATCGAGTTCGTTTCACACGCCAGCTCGGCAGAACGTGACCACCCTCGAGTTACTAATATCAAAGCCCTTTATATGCGACGATGAACAAAGGCGCGAGAGGAAAAAAAAACGGCCGAGTACGTGACGACGAGAAGTATCAGGGCTCGAAGGATTAACGCTTTATTACGAGGTCGGCTTTAAAGTCCAAGTCTTTCAGTCAAGTTATCCAGGCCGTACGCCGCTTCTTTTGTCCGCCAGGTTTTTGCAAGGTACATCAAACTCGCTCTCGGCTACGGTTTTTCACTTATAAATACAAAGTACCGACGTTATTGTGATGCATCGGAGGCGAGGATTAAAGTTCGATGACTTTGAACAGGTAACACGAATTTTAGATGCAACGTATACGTAAGATATTTTTTTATAATTGCAGTCGTTTGTGATAAGTGCGTAACAGTTTAAATTAATGTAATAAACTTATTCTTTATTTTTGCATTGTAAACTTTTTTAACGCCGATGCTCGCCTACGATTTATATATCCAAGAAAGAACGAGATATACGTGTATTGTATATACAAAATATTTCAGAGAACACGTTATCAGAATAAGTAATAAAATCTCACGACGTCGCTACTGTTATATAGCTGAAGAGCTATAGAGAATATTGAATTATACTCGATACTCTCTCTGTACACACATGTCGTTTAAATGAAATTAAAACAACGTTTCGCGACGACGTCTCGTTCTATCGAACGAGACGCGTAAAATGTTCGGAAGACACGAGGCGCGACAAGGCGAAAATTTAATATTTCGTAGATCGCAAGTGTTACGTATAACCATCGGCGTCGTCGCCAAATCCACGGCGTAACGTCCGAAAAACGAACAGTGAAATTCAGCGTGTTTTATACGGAAACTTTCGGGAATAACTCAAAATATTAGCTTGCAAAAAGGTCGCGAGTAAATCCCATCTTGCGGCAAATTGCCGTCATTTGGCCGGAGAGTCGCCGGCTTTAGATCCGAAAGTCCGGTTGTCCGTCGCGTTTTCGCTCGACGACGAGCGAGAAATCGTGACGGGAATCGCGTCGCGTTAGCAATTCGCAGTTCTTAATCACTCGCGCGAAGAAGCATTACCGCGAAATTATTGCCGTGGAAACGCAGACGTGCCGAGATGACACCGCCGCAGTTTACGGTAGCGGATATATACATGACGGAGATACACGTGAAACACGAGCCGACGCGGAAAGCGTTGTCTTGGCATGGTGATGCTGTTTCCCCGATGTTATACTCGGCGTTATGCACCAACAATTCAGGCTGCGTTTAATCAACTGAGCATCGCACCCCAATTGTGCAGATGCCGTTGCGCGCTTGCCTGGCATCGCGTCGCTCGCAAGCACCCGGGGCCCACCGGCGCGGCGGCAGCCGTGTTACGGAATGGATTAAATTTTTGAGATACGCGTCACCCGCGTTACTCCGTCAACGGAGCAAGTATAATTGCACGCACCGACTAGCGGGATATTAATTATGCGAATGTCATGTAATCGCGTCTGTTACACTTACATGCACGGTTTTTCGGTTCTCTCGTTTGCGATTGTATTCGAAATTCTTAAAATAAAAAAAAAGAGAGACAACGCGAGAGAGAGTTTTTCTCTCTAAATTATTTTTGCATTTAAAATTGTTTTTATGATAGATAGAAAAAAAGATAATTGAGCTTTTTTATAAATTTGTAATAAAGGTAGATGTTTTTTTCTCTAATGAGCGTGATGTGTAATTTTTCAATCTGTTGAGTAAAAATTGTATATCTTCTATTAAGTTTTTCTATTCAAGTGGCAAAAAGAATCGTCGAGAATGATCATTTCATAAAGTCGATGGGATATAACCGCGGATTCGTAATGGATTCCTAAATCGAGATAGAATTCAATTCCGCTTTATATGAGAAATTCTCTTTTTTTTTTTTTTTTTTTTTTGAGATAAAACTCGATCAACCGTGGCAACAAAACATCTTGTTTGGATACATATATGAACATACATATGTATATATATATACTTTTCTGATTTTCTGCAGTGTTCTACATATATTATTAATCAGATTTTTATGACGTATTAGACATGCTATAAGAATACGAACATGATAAATAAGCGTGAGAGACTGCAAGAAATTCAATGCAACTTTGATCAATGATCGAAAATCTTCGAAGAACATATTCAGAAAATTTTTATTTTGTAAGTTTGTGTAATATTTCTTATGTGACTTTTTTATTACTATTTTTTTTTACGTGTTACTTTTAGAATTCGTTTTTATTCTCGAGGAAGGCCGCGTACTATTCTCAGAAGTTAGATCACGTTGTCAAATCTCGGTACGAATCTCAGTACGAATTTCTATTTTTCACGACTCGGCGAAGATGATAATGGACCGAACGGATGAAAACGGCTGCGGAGATGCATCGGAACGCAATCCGGTCTTGAGACGAGAAGCTGAAATCCTCCCGATTATTTGCTCGCCCTCTTCACACCCTCTAGCCTTCGTACCTCGTTACACAGCCTCCGCGTTTCTTTTCCGTTCGATAACCATGCCTACGTTTCCCGTCAGCTTCGAATGTCCTTGTACAATGTTACGTAAGTTGAGTCTTAAGCCGAGTTCACATCGGTGAATCGAGTCACAAAGAAGTGGTAATTCACTGCAATGTCTGTGGTCTAATGCACTATTGCCTTTCGATGAGAGATGCGAGCTACAAGCTGCGTAGCACTCAGATATTTACGACAACTTTCAGTTCGAACATTGTTTTGCGCCGATGTGAATCTTGCTTTAGGATTTCTTTCGTCGCTATTAGTCGCTATTACACACTTCTTCTGCCTTCTTTTATATTGTATACGATCTTATCTATTCTTTAACACTTTTTCTTATTCAAAGAGTATTCCTCGTTCCATATTTTGGACTATTTTTCCGCAAATTTTTCTCATATACTGCGAGCGGAAATGATATTGTGTTTCCGGTAGTTGTAGTTAATGGCACTTTCTTCTTGAGAGAGAGAGAGAGACGTTACAACGCCTCGTCTTCGTTTGTATTTATTCAGATTATCGCGCAAACTATGACAAACTGAAATTCTTTTCCATACGTCGCAAGTAATTTTTTCTGTTCTACTTTTTTCTGTATTTTTCTGACACGTAAATTAGCAATTTTTCAAACATTACAACTAATTTAAATTGTAAGCAAAAGTAATGCTTTTTATTGTCGGAGAGTTCAAAGATCAATTATCGTGGAGAGAACGCGGTATAATTTCTACTCACACCGACGGGCACGTTACTTTCAAACAAAACAATGAGCCAGCCGGATAGTACGAGAAAAAAGAAAGAAGAAGCGATCGCAGAAGAAAAAGTTCTCATCCATTTTTTACCGCGAGGACGGCATAATTATAGATTTTTAATCAGCCGATTGAAATGCAAATATCTGCTCGCGTAGCATGGAAAGGGATCGCGAGAACGAGAGCGAGAGAGAGAGAGAGAGAGAGAAAGAGAAAGAAAAAGACAGGCAGTAGAAGAGGCATGAAATCCGTGATGCCGGCATAAACTTTCAGCAGAGGGAGAAGAGGAACGAAATCAATACTTCAATATCCGCAGTAATAGCAGCCGAAGTTAACAAGGGTCTGATTGAGCCGGAGTTTGCTTCCGAGTTAGCGATGTTTCGAGTCTCACGATCCAAGGAATCAGATTTATATACGCAGTTGTTCCCGCTCGTTTGTTCCTTCTTTGCAGATGCTGTGTACCGCGCTCGTATCTTCGGTCGTTTCCTCGCGTCTTTGTTTCATCGAAAACGTATATAGAACATATATATATGTATATAGCTGTTGAATTTTCGATTAAATGAAAAACACGCGCAGGTTGACTCTCTCGCACTCATTTATTTGCCCACCCGCGGCGTTTTACACACGCGTGTTACCAGTCTGAGATTAATGCGCGATCGGCGTTTCGTGTTTGTTTGCAAAACATTATTTGCAAGCGCGCGCCACGGATCGGCGGATTAATTCGCTCGATAATCCGTGCCCTCGTTTCTTCCGTCAAGTAGGGAAAAACAACCAAAGGGACACGGCGAAGTTTCTGATTAATGGAGGGGTCTTTCGTGCTTTTTGTAGTTCGAAGCAAATAAGTGATCCATTGTGAGTAGCCCGCGAGATGGAAGTCGAGCCAAGGAATACAGACAAAGCAGAAGCTATGGACCGAACGGCTCGTCAGTTCATTATCGTAGCCCATATCCGATAAATCCGAGCGAATAGCAGAACGACTCAGCATCATTCGGCATTGATCCGCACTTTTCAAGAGAGTTGCAAAAACATTTTTAATAGTTGATGCTAGCTGATATTTCAGCTGACCGTATATATATCGGAGAATCTTTTAAGAAACTTTCCTCTCTTTTCTCTTTCTCTCTCTCTCTCTCTCTATTTTTTTTGGAGCGCGGTCGCAGAAATAAATCTTCTTTCCGCGCGGCGGCAAAGAAGGTGAGTCGTACTATTTTCACGAGATAGACGCGCTATTTTTACGGGAGCTCCTCTTTGTTACGCAAGATATAATTTTCCCGTTATCTTGCGTAAGAAGCTGTCTTTCTATAAAGCGCCGGTGTATGCCCGTTAAACATACTCGGGATTTTCAGAAGCCCGCTTTGCTGAAAAAGAAGACCGCGTTTCTTCGCCGCCTCATCTCGTGCTTTCTTCAACCTCTTTTGTTGCGGGCAAATAATTCAGTTGCGCTATTTTTATCAGACGGCCGCATCAGCCGGAATTCCGGTTAATTATTCGCCGCGGCAAGTTCGCGTAAGCGGGGCCGTAATGCGGGATAACAACAACAACAACAACAACAACAGCAAGCGCGCTCGTGGTTCCCTTCTCTTCCTCGTTCTTTTCGGCCGAGCGATCCGAGCGTAACGATGTCCTATTTGTTACGCGTCGTCGTGAGTCTCTCTTGCGCCGGACAGCGGCGCTTAATCGCGCGCAAAACGCTTTTGCATGTCGGGAAATAAACGACGCGAGACTTCGGCTTTACGAGCGTCGGCAATAAAATTCACCGCGGTGTAAGGTGGAAAAATCGAGCGTCGGACCTAAAGGTTATCGTCTCTCGCACATCGCCTGCTTATTTGCATGCCTGCAAACTCGTCGTGCAAACGCGCAAGCACAATAATGCGACGCGTCGTGACGACTCAATTATCCCGAGATTACTCTCGATTTTGCGCACGAGCATGTAGCAACGGCTAACCTACTGTGCCGAAAATGCGCACATGTGTTGTCGCGCAATGCGAGGAATCTCAGGCGAATATTGCAGACAAAATATTTGAGGTTCATGAAGTAAAAAATAATAAAAACTACGATATAAAGAAACTCGACGAGATTTTTACTTTGACAATTGCATTTCTGATTTTACGAAGAAAAAATTATAATTTTTAATTTTTTACGGAGAGAGAAATTAATGTTTTGTGTGACGGTAACAATATAATATAGATGTTCGATATGTTCCGCGATCAAAATCTTTTACATCAGACAGCTGAAATGTAAGTTCCATAATGGAAATACGAGAGAAAATATCAGTGATACATGTCGTACGGCCGCGTGTTTGACCTGTGCTTGCGACTGTGCATGCGTCTGGCAACTATATGGAAAAATAACAAACGGAATGAAATTTCTCGGCGACCGCTCCGCAATGGAAACGCTGCATTGACGTCAAAAGAAAAGCCGCATTGTTCATCATTCCGGCCGCAATTCAGCTTGCTTTCTTCGCGAGCACTTTTTACGCTCGTCCGGTCAGCCTAGTCGATATTGCCGATCCGTACGATGGTCCGGTTCCATCTCGCGGCCTCGGATTTTGCCTCGGAGATAATAGGATTGCCGGCGCACTTCCGTGAACTTAGAATTCTGCGAGCCCGAAGAATTTCCTCTCGAATCCACCCCGATCGTATTAATACAAATGCGCAAGTTGGCGCGGGTGAGATCGTCGGGACGTACGGTAAAGGTGCACCAGAGGATAAACGCGCCAGAGCCTGAGGAAATTGCATTCCCCGCATCAATCTCTGTCGTGAGGGGAAGGAGATCACCGGCAAGGAGGGTAAGCGGGAGCGGCGGTTGCTCGTGAAACGACGAGCCGGGACGGAGGACGGGAAAAGGGCCTTTGGAATTTTTCAATATACCTATGCCCCGCGCGTGTTGCTTCCCTTTTTCTACTCTCTCTCTCTTTTTCTCTCTTTCTCTCGTATTGTTTCACATAATTACGCGCCCGAGAAAAAGTAGAGGTCGTATGCTTTGGAATCGCGGAGAAGATTTCGTTTTTCTGGATCGATGACTGCGCGCGATTCCGCCGCGTGCCGCGCGTTCAACGGGCGGCGGCGCCGAAATGCCGCGGAAACTCCCGCTCGAAATTTTCTCCGTTTCTCTTCTTGACGCTATCAATTTTTCTTTGCTACTTATCAGAGAGAGGGTTTTTTTTCGAAAATTGTCGTTTGTCAATTTCGCGAAAAAATCTCGGACCGACAGAAATTGGATCGCGAGTGTTGAAACGCGATCTCGCGAACGCGATACGTCAAAGTCCGTGATGCGGTGGGTGACAGTAAAATGTAAAATCGGAACGAATATCTGTGAATTCGAAGTGCTCCGTTAATTAACGGTCTTTGAGCGACGGAATTACTATTGATGAGATTTCGAATGGAAGCGTCGATATGACCGTAATCTCGACTAATATAGATCGACGAGATCTCTTGCGAGATGCTATCTTTTCGACGCAAGTAACGATTGATACGCTGATTCTCTTTTATTCGCACGGACGTGTTGCGCTCACGTGCGACATCACGCGTGTCTATGCAGATTTATCTTTACGAACTTTATACTTGTGTATAAAAAATACACACGTATTATTTATGATCAGACAAGTAGCTTTTTGCAATATTTGTTCGCTTTTATTCGTAAAAAAACCAAAGAACAACGACGGAATTTCTCGGGCACGAAGAACGAAGAACGGCGCAGAAATTAAAAGGGCACCTAAGCGTGAATTCCAAACGCGACGACGGGTCACGACGGGAACTCGAAGAAATGGACGGAATAGCTGCAATATGCGCGGGAGTTGCACCGGGAGTTCAATATCGGCACGAACACACGCGCACGGGGGTGCGTCACGCACGCGACATCAGAAGCCCGTGGTGAAATAGCGAACGGAAGGCGGAGGTTCGCAGTTGCTCTTATTGTAATGTGTCGCGACGATTATTGAAGAGCGCTAGAGCGGAGGGGTGAGGGTGTGTGTTGCTTCGTGGCGAAAGAGCACTGCACGGGTTCTCCGAATCGAGACCACTTCGGCCGAGAAGTTATTGGCTATGTTTCTTCTTAACGCCGTCCAATATCAAAGTTAATATTGCCGCCAACAACTCCTTGAGCCCTGCCGCCATCGTCGTCGTCGTCGTCGTCGTCGTCGCACCCTTTCCGGACCGCGTGATTAGGCGAGGCGAGTTTTCCAGCTCGCAAAGCTCTCTCGCCGTCCCGGGGGTAAAACTTCCGCGACTCCGTGATGTGTGTGTTACTGCAGCGACGTGGGCGCGGAAGGTCGGGGGTGAGCTTTATCGGATATATCGGGAAATCTTCATCAGTCGCGGAAGCTTAAGAGTCTCGTGGCTTAGAGGGCGGTCGACTTTGTGGCCCCGCCGTTGGTATTACGTGCGATATATATACCGCTTTTGTGGAGCACTTCGCAATTCGTCTCGCGATTTCGAATCCGGCGCGAGAGAAGCGCCGAATTGTGTGACGTGAGTTCGATCATACTATCGTATGTAAGATGTCATTAAGGAGGGGCGCACTAATGGATGTTCTCAATCGACGAACGCCTGATGCTTCGCTCATTTGCATTTTCGTTACATATTCGCCTGATACGTCACTCCGCTACGATTGAGAGAAATGAATAATACACCCATCGAGAATTAATATACCGTTGCGAAATAATATTCAGAAGATAAATATCCTCGCGCTTCTTCTCTCTTCTTCCGAATATACATTTCGTTCCGTGGGAGAACTTCCTCGCATCTATCAGCCGCGTAAATGGCTGTCGGTTTAGAGCGAGGTCCGCAAACGGACGGAAACTCACGGGAGAGCGAAAAACGCGCCGAGGTATCGCCATTTGTTAACGCACCGTCGTTTCACGTTTTGCGCGCGGTAATTCGCGGAACGTCGCTAACGACACTTTTGTAATTTCGGCAAAACAATCCTCGGGGAGCGAGAATGCGGAGAAACCACCGCGGTTATAATGAGAAGCCGTAAGCACGTAGCGCGGTGTGAGACCGCGCATACTTCCGTCGCCGCAGCGGGGCCTTATGTTACGACTTACGTTACGTACGTGCTTACGGCTTACCATTACGATCACGCGGCTTAAGACGCGGCCCTCCCGGCTAAGCCGAGCGCGCCCAGCGTCTCGCGAGCACGTTTATCAACAAACAGTTCTTAGCAACAGCCTGTTCCTAATAATCTCCCTAATTTATCAACCCTCCCGCGAAACGCGCGCGGAACAACTTTCGAGATTTCTGGCGCTACGTGTTCCGATAAGTTATGCGCGCGTGCACCGGGGCCGAGCGTGCCGTCCGTAAATCATATCGTTACGTACCTTACATTAAGATGCAATTCGACTTGTGAGCAGAAACATGGATTATTCTTGTTCCACTTCGCTCGTTTACAAAATATATATACTAGGTAATTAAACTTGTAAAATATATAATAATATGTAAAAAAATATATATACGGTACAGAACTGTCACGACACGCACTTTTTTTCATCATTTACTTCTCCTGTGTTGATAACAATTTTTATATTTTATATAGGTTGCTATTTATATTAATATAAAAATTGTTATGCCAACGTAGAGAAAATAAATGATGAAAAAAATGCGTGTCATGTGATAGTTCTGTACATTGCACAGCAATATAAAAATTAAACATCAATTTACGAAGAGCACTTTTTGAAGGATGTTGTGCGATATGATACTGGACATTTCTTTGTGATTCATTGTTGCATTAATATTAATAATGTCAATTAGATTATTTTACATATAACTCAAATTAAATAACACTGAACGTTCTGACTATAACTTTGGTCTTGTAGAAGAAAAAAATAGTTTTTTTAAATTATCTAAATTCTTATAATAATCCAGATACTTGGCTATGCGCGGCGATTTGTTCTCGATCGATCTTCCTTGAGTTTGTTTTACGGTAGCGCTCATCAGCTCTTCGCCGTCGTTTTTCGCTCGGAAACGGATAGCGAGAAGATGTAAAACGTGGTAAGAGTCAGAGTGTGTTTCTCTCGTCCGTACTGAAGAAGGAACGGAAAGTCTTGAGGAAAGACTTTATCTAAACACGGCGAAGTGTCGCGTGATGGATCACTGCCAGCGCAGGGGGCTAGGCGGATTCTGCAGCGAACCTTCTCGACGACCGCTGCGCGCGATCCTCCTCGACGAGGATCACTCGAATGCACTTCAGAGAGTTATCTAGCCGTGATAGTGATAACAACTTGCCGCGGGCGTACGAGCCTCGCTTCTTCGTCATTCTATGCGGCGCGCGCTCGCCTGCGGCGAACTTTTCGCAGTAAAACTTGGGGCGTAGTCCCTGTAGGCGTCTAGTTTTCGACGTGGATTTCTCTTACGCCGTGACTTTGGGAGCTCGTTACGCGGCGAAGTAATGAAACGTTTCAACTCGCCGTAAAGGATGATTCCTCCCGTTTTCCTCGCTTCCGCGGCTGCGCGTTTCTTGCCGAAATAATTTACCGATTACCTCTAAGTGTGTTCTCGCGTGAAGTACGCATGAACGAAGTTTATTACAAGAACGAAGGAGAACTTGTTCGCGAGAGAAGAATGCGTGTATGTACATATAGGTGTGTGTGTATGTATATATATATATATATATATATATATATATATATATATATATATATATA
>QVOA01001844.1:0-10750 GCA_014825685.1 Pseudomyrmex cubaensis
ATATATATATATATATATATATATATATATATATATATATATATATATATGTATATATATACATATGTCTATATATATATACGTTCAAAGAAAAATACAATACCATATCGCTAAACTTATCTTTTAACGCTTAACATAATTTTGAACAGTTACACATCGAGAAGATGTATTTGATTTTGATGAGAATCTCAGACATTTTGTATGTACATAAAAACTTATATCTACGTATCCAGATTCCTGCAAAGCGCGTGCCGTTTGATTACGACTTCGGCAGTAAATCCATAGCATAATTCCTCCTCTGGCAATTGTAGATAAAACTTGAATAAGTCATAGACTTAATTTAACCCACAGTAGCGTTCAACAGCGGTCTCGAGCCTTCTACGGAGATTTCTTAATTACGAGAGGGACCTTTTGAGATAGAAGAACGAAGACAGAAAAGAAGATGGAGAGTAAGAGAGAGAGAGAGAGAAGCATTCGATATATTCGTACATCGAGAGGAAACGCAAAATGCGAGAGAGATAGAAGTTCTACTGGTAGTTATGGAAGAAAGGGTTCCCACGGCGACGAGATTTAAGGATCTCCTTTTCTTAAGAAAAAAAGTTACTCTCGCCATGGAGACAGATGATAAAACATTTCTCTAGCAGCTCTTTGTCATTTTTATCGTAATTATTTACGAGTTAATTACTCCGTGCAATCGCAGCTCCTGTGCCGCGGCTGCGCTTTTTCACGTTTTAGAACAAGAAAAATGCTTTATTAAGACACCTCGAAGATAACATTTTTCACGGGGCTTCGTGAAAGATCTGCATTTTCGTCCTTATTTCTGCCTTTGCGTTTAGTAAGCAAACAAAACTGAAATAAAATAGCATGTAATAAAAAAGATTGCAACGTTTCCCATTTTTGTATTTTTTGAAATAATAAAAAAAAAAAAAAAGATTACATTTTAAATTATCAACAATTTGTTATTCGTATTTCAAGATGTTTTAAGGTATGCGCGGTAATTGCTGAAAACGGAAGCTTAATTCGGCGCTGTGCGAAAGTTAGTATGATCAACTTACGGGCCGAAATTGTGGCGTGAAAGGATCCCGTCGCGAGGGGCTGAGCCACACGGTCTGCCGAATTTTAAGCCTGTATAATTTAACACCTTTACTGCAGAAACTAAGAGAAACTGAAGAGGAAGACAGCGAGAGAGGAGGGAAAAGAGAGGTAGGCACGCGTATTTGCGAGAAAGGACGAGACGGCGACGAAAGTCGAAAGACGAAGTCGGATCGGTAGGATGAGAGAAGAAAAGGGGGTATATCGGGAGAGAGGAAAGGGAACAAAGTTCGGAGTTTTCGATAGTACTTATGTAGGCCCAATACATTTTCCACTTCTCCTACGGGATGCTCTAGGCACTACTGGCACGTTAATATGACTATATCAAACGAGATGACAAAGATAGATAAAGAAAGAATCGGCAAGAAGAAAGAGAAAGAGAGAATCAAGTTGAGTTGAGCCGTCCTCTTCTCTTTTACTCGGGCATTGAGATACAAGTTTATTCCTTGAGTCTTTTGTTTTCGAAGTGGAATCTTAGAAGGCACGTTAGAGAAAAGACAAGGGAAAGAGGAATTCGTGAATTCGTTAGCATTGTCAACCCCTTAAATCTAAAGGGTGTGACTCTCCGTATGCGGAGTTTTACGTGCCCCGTCGTGAATAATTGTTAAAATTGAGTTTTACGAAGCTGATTGAGCCGAACGATTGACCCGATTTAAATTACAGAATGAATAAGCTGTTTTCTAACTCAATTATATTTTTCAGAATTGCAGATTGACTATCTCATAGGTCTTCTAATATATACGTTTAAATGATCGTTAAGCGGATCCTAAAGTCTGTTTTATCGATAAAACTGAATTTTTTGCGCACACTAATCTTTTTTTTTGGTTGTGTGGATTGATAAATCCTTTTCTATAATTAAAGTACATACAATAAGGGATCCGAGACGTCCAAATTTATATAACAAAAATTTTTTAAAATGTTTTTTAAACTTCAATTTTTTTCATTTTGTTATATAAATTTGAACGTCCCGGATCTCTTATTGTATATACTTTAATTGTAGAAAAGGATTTATCAATCCACACAGCTAAAAAAAAAGATTAGTGTGCGCAAAAAATTCAGTTTTATCGATAAAACAGACTTTAGGATCCGCTTAACGATCACACCACATAGACAAAAAAAAGATTAGTGTGCGCAAAAAATTCAGTTTTATCGATAAAACAGACTTTAGGATCCCCTTAATCTTAAGTATAAAGAATAATAATTCATTTATATGTCATTCATTTATGTCATTCTTAACCGCATACCGCATACGTCTGTGTTTAAGAGCTTGAGAATATGCAAAATAAGTATTAAATGCTATATGATTATTATATAAAATATTAAAATGAATTTCGTAAATGCAAGTTTTATTTATATAGACATGTATCAGAACCAGTGACACGACTCATTTAACAAATCACATTTCTAGTAATTAATAATTCTGGCAATTAATCCCAAATGAAATTAATGAGTTGCACAGGATATGTTATTGATTAAAATTCACCTTTGATTTTTGCTTCGTGTGATACTTTAAATCTATAAATCTACTTGTAAGATCTTTAGATAATAAAACTTTAAATAAAACCTTAAATACACTTTAGTCGTGTACGCGTGTGTTTTTCAATAAATGAATAAACTTTAAATATATTATAGTTATGCATAATACTATATGTTTTCAATTAATGAAAATTATCGGTCGCGTCAGATTGTAAGAGAGAAAGTCGACCGCGCGTCTGTTTTTGCTTTACAGACTGTAATTACGAGCATTTGCAGCAATACATTGATCAGCGATCAATTACCATGGTTGATTAAAATTTTCTTTCTCAATCTATGTTACAGCTAGAGTTATAATCTAGACAAGGACACGAGTCACTAACCAGAATTTGTTAACTAAGGCGGTCAGTGTGATTCACCTACAGTGGTACGGTATCACTCGTATTGATATAACTCATAATTTAACAACTAGTTGTTGGACAAAATATTGTTAAAAGAAAAAAGAAACGTGTATTTTTATAGATTGATAGAGAAATATGAATAATGCTGCTTTGATCGCATTTGTCACTGTTTTACGGTGAACATATTTGTGTACGACGGCACTTTATAAAGGAGGTGTGCTCTCGATCGCATAAATTTTTCGTTAAGTCGAGATCGTCGATCGGGCCAAATTGAAAGAGAAAACCGACTAACCGAAACACCGCGCGCGCACACTGGCCGATGCAATCTTCACACGTCTTCTTTTATCTTGCAGAACGTAGCTGCGGGTGGCGCTCAACGTCAGGCGAACGGGGAGACGGCCCATAACCACAACGGATATCCAGCGCCAGCCAGCTCGAGCGCCCATAACGTCCTGAACCCTATGAATAATTTAAACGGTATCAATGCGCAAGCATCGTACGATGCCAAATGACAAACCAAGTAAGCGCCGATATATCGATTGAGTCGCGCGCGAAGGGCGATTCGTGGAATCGGTCGCGTCTCTCTCATCCTTCATCTTTCGTTTTTCGCTCAGCCTAGCCATGCTGATCAGTATGCTGACTTTGTGACACGTGACTTTCACGCGGCAAATCGAATATTCGTGTGCGTATAATCGAATATTCTCAAATATTATCAAAAAGTATCGCTGAGTTATCGAAATTTTGAACTATCACAGAACAAACGTTACCGCGTATAGATACAATGTATTATAATATATTATTCGTATATCATAAGACGGCTTGCTTTGTCATAATTGATGATTGACGAACTTAAAGTTCGGTTTGTGTAAATAAATGATTATTATCTAACTATAGGATACGGCGAAGCAATGTAAGCAAAGCGAGACTATATTTAAGATATTAAAAAATCAACAGTTTGATTTTATTATTTTTATTTATTTAAATTAAACAGCGCTCCATATTTTTACGTTTGGTTAATTCCAGTGAAATAATTGAGATAATTTGATTGTATTTTTTTATTACAGTGTTATAGATGCGATTTACTTAAATATTGCTGAAGTATGTGCAGAAATAATATATTTTTTATATTTTTTAATTTAGTTTCTAAACTCTCTTAGCAGCCAAAATTTTAAAAAGTATTCTTAAGTAGGTATTCAAATTGCTTTGCTCTATCCTAAAAAATATATACAACGTTTCGGCGACGTATAATTATAAGTGGAATAACCGGCGTACGAGAAGTTAGATATATGTTTGGATTAATAAAACTATATCACGAGATGTTTCGCGTCTTAAGATATATGTATCTATAAGTAATAATATTTCACAACTCGTGATAGATATGTATAAAATCAACCATTTCTCCTAAGCCGTATGTTACATGTCAGTTTGCAATTTTATTATTCCGTTATTATTTTATTATTCCGTCTTTTCGAATAGATTTTCCGATATGAATTCCAAGGGGAAGACCAATATGAGCTTTAAACACAGATAGTAGTGTGTAAAAAAAATAATTCAATTTATTGCAAGTGATGTGCAAGTAGACGTTTTGATTCGTTCTTGATTGAATCCTCTTCAAAAATACAAATAATTTAAATACCTGTATAATTTAAAATAGAAAAAAATAGAAAAAATATATAAATAATAATTTTAGATGAGGAATATTCTTACTCCAAGCGTTTAGTTTCTGAAATGCTTTACATAAAGAAACAGAAGGCAAGTTTGAACCTGCAGAGCGACACCAAACTATTGGATAATGCGTATATGTTTTTAGGCGTATATGTGGATAGGTTTAAGAAGTTATAATTTCTTACTTGACTTACGTTCGATAGATGACTTTTGGTTTGTTTCCGTTTCTTCTCTGAATTGTATTTTAATCACACGTGACTCACCTGTTTTTCGGTTAGCAATTTCACTTTGACAACAACACCACACAGTTTAATTCGTTTGACACTGCACAGTTTTAACCAGTTGATATTTTCTTTATATTTGACTTACTTTATTTTTTATCTGTTTTAACTATTTACTTTTTTCTTTTTAATTGTGTCATATGTAGCGAGTTTTAATATTGTTAGAATCTTTATGCCAACCTGTTAGCTGTATGTGGCAACATGTGAAGTTTGGTGAGTCGCATGTTGATTAACAGAACATTTTTTATAAGTTATGGCCAAAAACATTCCTGTTGGCTAACCACTGTGTATGTCTGTCAAATTATTATTTATATATTTTTTTCTATTTCTTCTATATTTTAAATTATACAGATTATTTGTAGTTTTGAAGAGAATTCAATCAAGAATCGAAACGTCTACTTGGATATCACTTGCAATAAATTGGATTATTTTTTTACACACTACTACCTATGTTTAAGGCTCATATTGGCCCTTCCCCTTGGAATTTGTTTAACTTTCCGATATGAATTAGAGAGAAAAAGAAAGAATGTGCGGGAAGAATATTCAAAAGTTCAAATTACTTTAATAACTAAATATATATATATATAAATTCGAAAAAACATTTTTGTTTTTTCATTTATTGTAAATTAGATTCATATATCTGAGACATTTATGTATCGAGATAACGAGGGCGTCTTCTCCATGCTCGACTGGCTAGACGATAAATAAAATAGATAAATAGATAACTAGATAGATATCGAAACATATATTCGTCAACTATGGCGAAATATTTGTGGTGCTCTTTAGATTATAATTAATCAAGTTTGTGCGACTTATGTTATAACTGCTAATATAAATAGCAAAAGAGAGACAAAAATGCAATACAATTGAAAAAATTAGAAGAGAGACTTGTGTGTGTGTGTGTGTGTGTGCATATGTGTGTAGAAAAAATATCTTACGGACTAAACAAATATACCGCGATGTTTTTTCCGGACTTTTGTTCACGAAAGCGCATGTATCGACTTGAAACTTTCGGCCGATGTTCAAGATATCCTCAGCAGCCGCTGTCACAAGAAACCTGAAACTACAGAGATGGTAATAAAGTTTAGTGTCTCGCGTTTAATGCTCACGAAGGACGACGGAAGGTACACAAGATGACCCTCGGAGGAGGATCTTGCCGGACCAAGACCGAGTATCGGAGGACGAGATCGAATCGGCCACGCGGAGCAACGCAGTTGCAGCAACAGCAGCAGCAGCTCGTCATTCCCCATGGGGCTCATACGTTAGGGGTGACTTAAGCATTGTTTCAACTTCGAATCTCCGGGTAAAAGCCCAGATTGATGTCGCGAACTTTTCCTGCCTTATTTGCGAGTCAGATAACGAGGCTGAGTTATGTCCAAAGTTTCTCTCGTTCTCTTTCTTTCTTGTTTTCTCTAGCCTTTATGCTGATCGTATCGGATCACGAAGGAATACTCGCGTAGTCGGGAAAGATATTTTATTTCCTCTTTCGACTCTTCGGAGATTCATCGTCGATGCCAAAAGTACCTATGTCGAACGATAATAGGCTGACAGCTGCGCCGGAAAACCGTTGATGGTTAACCGTTAAAAAAAGCATGACTTTTACGTTTTTCCGGCCGTGTTAAGTATGAAAAATAAAGCGTAGAAAAATCTTTGTTCTCTGCTCTGATTGATGGAGAGAGGCTGTCACTATTGTTGATTATTGATGGAAATATTTAGGATATAGATATTCGAATGCGTATTCCACGAAGCTAGTTGGAATTGATTGTGAGCTCATTGTTAAACAATTTTGTTAACAAATAATTTCGTAAATGTTTCTTACGTTATGCGATTTTATGTGATATACACAATAATATAAATATGTTGAATTGAACGGTATTTTACTTTTTTATAGAAGTACATATAGCCTTTTAAAAGTTTGTTTCAAAATTTATCTATGAAAAAGTATACATTATGTATATAAATATTAAATAATTTTCAATTATTATATAAATAACAAATATATATTATAATACACATAAATAATACGAGTGCCAAGTTATCAGCGCGTCTTTTGACTTTTTCTTCGCAAACTATAACATATATATGTACACGATTATTTCTTACCAAATCGCATTGATAATCACTTTGACTCTATTTGCAACTTAATTTTGATATTGCAACATAACGAGTCATTAATAATGTTATGTCCACCGAGTACGTCGAAGTTTTCCCAAACGAAAAAAACGCAATTTCTTTTGAAAACGTTGCGGTCTTTGCGGCAAAAAATGTGCAACAATTCCAGAATAAAATCAATAGTTCCTAAATAACATGGAAACTCTTCGACAAAAAAGATTACAATTGCTAAAAGGAAACATTTATACAATGTTCGAAATTGCTTAACAAGGCAGACCAAAACACTTTTTATACGTTGCTTTCTACATCTCCGCATAAATTACAGACAGCGTTACATGTATAGATATGTGCGGTACTGATTGCGCTTGGATTACGAGACATAAAAAAAAAGCTAGATATTAATTAAGGAAGTGTGTACGTTCGCTCTGATATATTAATGTAAGTAATATAGATACGTTTTGTATTATAGTTCTCTATCATAGAGAAGTATTAATAAATTTGTTTCAATGTTATGCAACAATCGTAGTTATGAATTGCGGCATGAGACAACCAAACACATTGTTTTCCTGTTTCCTCTTAAAGGTTTACGTTCTGTTTCTGCGACGAATATTGATTTGCGACGCAAGAATCAACACGCGAAATGACTTTTGCCGCCCCGAAGCTTCCCTTTTGCATGCTACATTCTCGTATTTCTCCTGAATTATTTAAGGCCGCTACGTGATTGGCCGACAAATCTAGTCGGCCTCAATAATTTACCAATCATACGCGGTCCTTTGTGTTTTATATGCCGCGTTTCGAATAAATCGCATTGTGTATTCAGGAGAGCGGCATCCAACTCTATTCGGGTGCGAACGCGAACCCTCTCCACGTATCCGGAAAAAAAGAAGGCAAAGTGAAGAAACGGAAGAGGAAGCGACCGGAGAGATCGCGAAGGGAAGTGCTACGATCGTAGCACGATTCGCACGAATTGACTCGAAATTCGGCTGAACATCGCGAATTTATGACGAAGCTGCAAAGCTACGCAATATCCCCATCCTTCGTGCCGCTCGGAATCACAAGTATCACTAAGATTATGAGAGAATTGAGTTTAATATTTAATAACTTAGCGATACATCGCGAATATTTTAAATATCGAAACCTCGATTATATTCACAAGATCAAATGAGTGCAAGAAACATTGTTAATACCGAACGCTATTTTAACGAATTATAAGTGAGTCGATATTTTTCTTCTTCCTTTTTTGCATTAATATTATTCGAAAAAATTTTGCGGTCGGATTTTTGCGTAAAAGAAAATGATTGAGAGATCGCATCTATGACAAACATTTGCGTCCCCTCAAAAATCCATAAAGTACACCATCTACGAAGCAATTTGTTTTCCGAGAATTAATGCGCTCGCAATGCTTTTTAATATCGACATATCTCGACGGGGTTAGCGGGAGAACGAGCGTTGTTAGATAACGAAAGGTGATTTAACGTCACACGGCGAAACTGCTTATCTATAATCCGACGAGCGGGCGAGCGAGTGAGCGAGCGAACGGACGGTAAGTAAACGAAGCGGGAAACGAGAGAGATGGCCGAGCATTTGATGCAAATTGGCAATTTTTTCTCGTACGACTCGCGGTAATCATTGGCAATTAGAGCACCGACTCTCCCGTTAAATGTTATTTATGGCCGCGATTATCCGAGGCGCACCTATAGCCACCCAAAGTTTCGTCTAACTACGCCTCTCCCAACGCATCTAATTGGCTGACGATTACTCCTATTTGTACCCTACTAAATGTGGCATTTTGTTGCGAACACAAACGCGATGATTCCTCCTCTGTCGAATCATCTCGGCTCTTTTACTTGATACGTTTCGTCATGCAAAATACTTACAAATACACACTTGTAAAAAAGCACATATAAAAAAATATATACATTATATAGATCATACAAGGCTTTCTTAAATATTCAATTATATGAGAGAAATATTAAGACCGGTAAGAACAACACGCTGTATGTAAGTGCGAAATATATTTTTTTTTTATGTAAAAAGACTTGACAACAGAACATCATAACTCGTAATTGTGTACACATAACTGCGTACATTTGAGAAAACGCAAGAGAACTTTCAGAAGAAGAACAATTGCTGAGTTGTCGTTAACACTCGACGTTGATTTGTTGGTTCTAAAAGTAAGAATAGATCACGTTCGATTGCTACAAAACAGCAAAGTTTGTCCTGAACGCAGCAATTCTCAATATGAAAAGATGTGTCATGTTATTGTATTGCGCTCATTTGTTTTGAGCTTATCCAGGGCTGCGCGTTCGGAGAGCATATTACTTGCGCTATTACAACATTCTATCTTTATCGTTTATTAGATAACCACAAAAATAGAATGACACAATAGAAGACACCACAGCGTTGATAGCGCGTTTTCTAAGTTTGTCTACATTACGTTTTATTATTTTTTTGCATTTTGCATAAACAAGTATCCAATATGATTAATCCTATTTCTTTTATCTAACAACGAACTAGAAAAGAAAACGCAAATACAAGATGAACAAAAGATGAAAGAGAAGAGTCGTCGTTATCCATAACAACTTACATCACGCACACACGCTGTTACTGGTCTCACTAATATCGAAGGTATTTATTGCTATAGAGTTGCGCTAATTGTCCGAGAAAAAATGAATTAAATCTGAATAGATCTAATTTAAATCTAACAAGTTAAAAAATTGAAAAAAATCTAATTAGATCCAAAGTAGATATAAAGATATAAAGTAAATCTAAATAGATATAAGTACATCTATGTAAATTTACACTTTTATTTATTATTAGATCTTTTTTAGATCTACTCAAATCTACTATATTAAATCTACTTATTGTCAGATCATCTTAGATCTAAGCAGATCTGAACAGATCTGAATTGATCTAATGTAATAGATCTGAATAGAAATAAAAAGTAGAATTACTGATAAATAACAGTGTAAATTTACATAGATTTACTTAAGTATATCTATTTAAATCTACTTTATATCTATTTAGATATAATTTGGATCTATTTCCATTTTTTATCTCGTTAGATTTAAATTAGATTTAATCCACTTTTTTCTGAGTGTATGTATATACTGTGTTTAGAATACAGTGACAAAATTATAAACAGATCTTGTCATCTATACCTAACATTATATAATTGTTATTTTTGGAAATAGATTATTCGGGATAGCGCGAACGCAGTCCCAACTATCAAAAATTATCCGTCACAATGACGGAAACATCGGCAACAATGACAGAGAACGGAGATCCCATCGGGACACCGAAGGTTTGTCTATAAAATTTACCATTAAAAACAAAGTATGTCGAATTTAAAATAAGACGAATCCCGATCAAAAATTCATCAAGAGGTAAAATTGTCTCTATAGTTATAAATTGCCATCTTTTTATAAAACCATCTTTTTATAAGACGTGATCTCTCTTTTCACCAATGTCCCGATTGAGCTGGCTGTCGATGGTCTTATAAAGGTCTTACTGCAAGAACCCGCTGCTGTTCTGCGCATCCCCTCCATTGCTTCAGCATGCTGTAAGAAAGCCAAAACTGTGAACACTGCCTTGCGTTTTCAAAACTGGCAGACAATCTGTGACTAGTTCAAATAGTTGACACTATGATGCGCATAGCATACAAAGATTTCTCGTATTCAAGTTTTTACAATAAGGCTATAAAGAGAGTAAGACGGACGGTGCAAA
>QVOA01001845.1:0-10750 GCA_014825685.1 Pseudomyrmex cubaensis
AAATTACAAAAGTGAGCAAATTTACTAAAATATCTATGATCTTATTGGTCAACAACTAGTGAATTTGCTCACTTTTGTAATTTTCACTATATTGCGTGATACTACGTTGCATAGATATACAATCGATCCCTTGCTTACACAATGCTCCCATAGTGTTGAGCGTCACGATGCTTACCAGATGGACTTGCATCTGGCAGTCACAGAGACATCACGCCATGAAAGCATGCTTGCATAATGCCGGCATGTTGTCACCATTTTGTTTGGTGGGTGGGTAAGAACGATCATCTCACTGAGTGTAGCTAAAGTAGTGCACTGTAATACGTTGATATCAAGATGTAATTATTTCCCAATAGAGATCGCAACTATCGAGGAGAATTAGACACATGAAAAATGGAATCATAAATGTGTGTGTCAAAATATTTTTGTATATTTTGTACTAATACCTTTATCTAACTTGTAACTTGTGTGAAATTTCGATTTATATTGAATCCAAGAAAAAATCAAGTTTTCAAAGAAGAATTGTGAGTGCTAACAAAATGTCCGGCTACAACAGTCAGGACAACTACTGGACTCAATCACAAGGGCAGTTTAACTTCGACGCATCTGGTTTCGGTCAACCTAACCAACAACTCGAATTTCAAACATACGAACAACCGCCCGGTGATTTTTCGTATGGACAAAACAGTTATCTTGACCCTTCGCAAAGCTCTTATAGCGGTGACTTATTCACGCAAGATAATTATGGAAAAGGTAAAAAGAGCTCGTAATCAGACTTACAAGCTGATGGATAATACAGTACTGCTTTACGCTAGTCAAATATCAATAGACACACTATTATATGTCTTTGATATATCTGTAAGAAATGTCAAAACTACCCATAACATTTTTGCAGGCAACTCTGGCTTTGAAGAGGAAGAAGATGAGCCTCCTCTATTGGAAGAACTTGGTATTGACCTTGACAGGATAATGCAAAAGACTCTGGCTGTGTTAAATCCTTTTCACAGAAAGGGACAGATTGATGACGCAGATTATTTACTGCAAGATTCAGACTTGGCAGGACCTGTTGGATTTTGTTTAGTTCTTGCGGCACTTTTGCTACTAGCTGGTTCAAAAGCTCATTTTGGTTATGTGTATGGCTTAGCCATGACTTCGTGCATACTCATGTACATCTTACAGTCTTTGATGAGTAGTAGCAGTAACATTACTTTGTCATCTGTTGCATCTGTATTAGGCTACTGCCTGTTACCTGTAGTTGTTCTAGCAGGATTCAGTGTCTTTACTAAATTACAAGGTCCGCTTGGTTTGATCTTTGCCATTTTGGCAGTCAGCTGGGCATCTCTATCTGCTTCTAGGCTTTTCTCTACTATGTCTGGTGAAGAAGATCAGAAGCTTCTCATAGCATATCCGTGTTTTCTTCTTTATGGTGTATTTACATTGATAATAATATTTTGAATGTAAAAGAATTTGGATGCATATATGAGAATTCAGTTTTTAATGAACTTGAATTGAAACAACCGAAAATTGCTCATGAATTGATTTTAGTGCCACATTTTCTAATATAGTGAAAAATTACACATGTCTTTGGTTTATGTATAATTGTATTATAACTAAATTGCCATTCATGATTGGTCCTGATTAAAAGAATACGCAGTTATTCAACTTTATATGTCTCAAATAATATTTTAAGATTTTATAAGTTTTTTTCTGGGATTTTTATTTTAAAAGAAAGACATGTGCAATAGCAATATAGTTGAACAAATTGATTACGTTATGTGTTATATAATTTTCTAAAAAAATAAATAATTATACAATATCAATTTTGTATTTGTAACCAGATGTCTTCCCTTTCCTTTATTATATTCTCTAGTATACTTCAAAATACATTTAAGTAGTATAATTAACTTTTTACATGATACACATTCAAAATTTTGTAATGATTAATTTATTTTATCTTGGAAGCAAAGAGCATTTTTAGATAACAAAAATTGTTTAGAAGGGAGTTTTAAATAGTAATTTAACAAATTATAAGAGCAAAACATTAAAAATGCAATATTGATATCACAATTATAACTTACGACAAGTCTTACTATAACTTATCAATATGTTGATAAGTTATAGTAAGACTTGTATAAACTTATGAAAGTAGTATAAAGCTATATATATTTTTATGTAATTATATATAAATTTTCCTTAATAAAATATTTAAATGTGATTTAATCTAAAATATTTTGTTTTTTAATTGTCTTCAAAATTTCTGCCTTAAAAATGTAAAGTTCTTATGTACATATGTATCGTTTGATATCTCAATTTGAACTTTTTTGTTTTGTTTTTTTTTTTTCAGGCCTTCCGTCTGACCCAGTACAAGTGCAACAACCAATTTTAGTTTGTACAGCACATATTCATTGGGATCCCGAATTCTGTGATGTGAAATTAATACAGACGATGATGCTAAGCAATGAATTACGTTCCATTTTGGACCAAGCTGGCCAGTCGTTCAGACCTGGTCACAAACCTGACTCTTCCAACGTTCAACTGTTACTTTGTGGCGACTTTAATTCCTTACCTGACTCCGGTAAAAAATTCAATTTTTGAAATATATCTCTTGCAATTAGTAATAAAGTAATAATCAGTAATAAATCTCATATGCAGGTGTGATTGAGTTTCTTACATCTGGACGTGTGGCGGCTGATCATCGTGATTTTAAAGACTTAGCGTACAAATCATGTTTACAAAAGATCTCTGGCTGCGACAAACCTAACGAATTTACTCATTCGTTCAAGCTTGCATCTGCCTATAGTGAGGATATCATGCCTTATACTAACTACACGTAAGTACATACAATGCATTTGTATAAACATTGTAGATTTATATATAATATGTTTGAATATTCACAACACAAAAATGTGTTTTTTGTTAGATTCGAATTTAAAGGCATAATAGATTACATTTTCTACTCAAAACAAAGTATGGTACCATTAGGGCTCTTAGGTCCATTGAGTCCAGAGTGGTTTAAAGAGCATAAAGTAGTAGGATGCCCTCATCCCCATGTACCATCTGGTATGTTATATTGATCTTAAATCACTTGTTAATAAAATCTGTATTTGAAGTGGTGTATTTTAATGATGTATTTTATTTTTGTTTTAGATCATTTTCCTCTGTTAGTGGAACTGGAAATGACACCGACAGTAGGAACAAGTAATGGTTTGATCTCACGCAGGTAGCAGCCGCTGCGATCTAGGCCCAAGTAATCATAAAAAGACGATGAATCAATAACAAAAGAAAAAATTAGCATCATTTTTTCTCTACTTACTTCTGGCTCTAGTAATATCATTCGCAGTCGAGTATTACTTTTACTACCATAGTAAATGTTGTACACACATATACTCCATACATTGCCGCACATTCAATCTGCAGCGATCGCTGTCAACGGAACACCGACGAACATACAATTCTAACGACCAGGTGAAGGGAGCCGTGTTGTAATGCGTTTAGCTAGCCCATGTATAGTGTATTGCATTTTTAAGAGATAACTGAACTCCCATGCCTAAAGAATTATCGTAACCTCTCTATTTACCATCATAATATGTAGAGATACCTATTTTCCTATAAAAAAAAATAAAGAGAAAATGGCGATATTCCGATCAAGAAGCCTCTGTGATATCGACATTTAACACAATTGGAACAAGTTAATATATTTACTACTAAACGAAACTTAGCGTCTTACTAGCAAGAAATAACCTGAACTGAATCTCCCTTGTCCTCCTCTCCCTCACCTTTTCCTAAATGTCATTACAACATTCTCCAAACCAACCTTTTGATAAGAATGCTGCCATCCAATGAAAAAAGAAAAAATTGTATTTTTAAACAAAACAAAAACAAAAAAAAGATATGAAAACATACTGGGCTGTGCGAAGTGATTGGAGTGATTGACTTAAAACAATTTCAATGCAAGTACAAATCTGTTCTTATTGGCCACGTATATATCGATATAATATGATAATGTTATATAAGAAAACAAGGAAACATAGATATTGTAGCGAGTGTATTTATAAGTATGATATGTAATGTAATGATGTTCATTACGCATCTATTATAGCGACAAGTGAGATCAGTTCGACATTCGCCTATAATTTTTAGGTATCGATTTCAATTATTAATTTGTACGTACTATACGCAACAATCTATTACTTGTTAATTCAGTTGCCACCAAAAAATCACAAAAGAATTTGTACAAATTTCTTGCGAATATTTTTGTTTCTCGATATTGCATTTTTGTCCGTGTGATATTTTTATTATTCTTTCTTTTCACGTTTTGCAACGTGCAGTTACAGTCCGCTGCAGCTACCAAAATGTAGATTCTACTTATCGTATTAGTTATTATAGGAAATGTATTAGAGACTGTTTTAAACAATTATTAAAGTAGGTAATGCTGTACACGCACGAGTGCAAATATATTTGCACGTTTAATTATCGTTTTTTGTACATTTACCAAAAACAACGTCTTTATCGATTTTTTATCGGCTTGTTTACTACATCTTAGAATGCAAATAATAGAACGTGCAATTTGTATATATGATTTGCTACGAAGATTTATTCTGATACTTTAAACATTTTATTGACGTAGAAACTCATTCTCATTTTTTTTCTCTATTACTGTATATAATACATATACTTTAGTATATTTTAATCTGTTGCTTTTTTTTAACGGTAATTGCCAATATTTAAATGTAGATTTGGTTTTATTTATATCTAGTGAAAATATAACAAAGAGATATTTTGCGCAATTCACATATAACTTCCACATTTGTAGAACACGTGTAATAAATTTGGTTTAAATATCTTACTACACTATATCTTACTACACATGTTTTTTTTGCGTAGTACCGCAAAACGACAATATTGAGTGCTTTATGTATCATCTTGTAATTTACTTTTTTTTTCAGGAATGTACCAATATTTTACAGTTTCATGTATCAATTGTAGACTTCTTTTTTGTGTTTTCTTCTTAGAACAAGTTAAATTACTAAAAGATACGGGATGCTTGTTGTTATCAATCTCGGTAATATCAACATCAACAAGAATAACATCAGTAGGATGACATACTCAAGAAGATACGTAAGTTTATATGCACACATTATAAGTCATATATAGTTTTTATTGCAGTGTAGTAATTGATCTCATGTTTTTTTGGCATAATTAATACTTAAACTCAGAATTAATTTTCCGGTAAAATAAAAAAATGTAGGTCAACAACTGAATTATACAAGTAAAGGATTAATTTATCATAGACATGTTTAGTAAATGTGTATAAAGTAGAATTTATTCTATAGTTTTTAATTATATCTTTAAAAAAAGCATCTGTCATATTTATACATTAAGCATGTTTTGACACGACAAGTGAATAACATGATATATTAAAATCGATTGCCGCTGCTTTTTAGGCCTAATTTAAAATTGTTCACTAAACAAACGAAAAGCGTGACAGGAAACTTTCTGTCAGTGGTAATAATGACGAAATTTGAGAAAATCTTAATTTGCTAAAAAGAAAACAAATATGCATGATATAATAATCTCTCACTTGTGTAACTCACTCTTGTTTTTAATATTATGATGTATCGTGTAAAACAAAATACGATTCGTTTTTTAACGATCTATCGATTGTAAAAAAACATATTTTTAAGATAAAAAAAATTTGTTTTTTTTATAGCAAACAAAATCTCTCTCTGAAAAATTCAGCAATAACTGCTTTGTAATAGAAACAAACAAAATTTTTTTGCAAAAATGAACACATTTTATATAATAATTACAAATATCCCGATGCGAAAAAAGTAATGTGCAAAATATTAAATTTACCAACAGCATTTAAGATTGCATAGATATTTTTACTATTTTGTCGATAATCAGTCTGTAATTTGTCTTTTTTATCTAATAGCAAAGAAAAACGAAAACGAAAAAAACATGAGTGTATACATTATTATATCGCTATTTGATTTTTTTAATTAAATATGTAAATATAAAAGTTATCCTAGAGTAAATGTAACTGTTAATTTTATATTTTATAACATTTGCGATGAGAAAATAAGATTGGAATTTTGTCTCTGCTCGTCTAACAACGCATATAAAATCAAAACAATTTATGTAATAAAAAAAGAACACAAAAAATGCAAATATGGCAAAGCCATAGCAGCAATTTTGCTTTAAAATGAAAAAAAGAATATTACTTTGAAAAAAGAAAAAGGAAACAAGTCGGATAACAAAGCATGCTCTCTTGCATTTTTGCTCTCGCAAAGTCGCCTCTTGTGCGCGCGGATCACACACACGCGCGCGCGCACGCGCACATGCACATAGAGCGAGGGAGAGGGAGAGACTGACTCTGTGTGTGTGTGTGTGTGTGTGTTCCGCAAATTTACAATATATTAACATTGAATAACGAAAGCTTGTGAAGAGATTAACAATTCCAATAAAATACTTTAACATATAAAAGTACGAATATTTATGTCGCATTCATTAATGCGATGACTTTAAAACGACGATTCTCTAACGTTGTTACCATGAAGAGAAAATAAAAAGAAAGTTTTAGATACAAAAAATATTTCGTGAGAAATATTTAAAACAACATTTATTTAATCTAAATTTATATAATTAATATATGTATATACATATATATACATGTGTGTGCGTGCGTGCGTGAATGTGTATACATATACATATATATGTGTATACATATAGAGTAGACCATTTTATTCAATACATGTGAATATCTCGAAAAAATAAGTTCTTTTGAAAAAATAGTTCAGACAAAAGTTGTATGGCTTCAAAAGATGATGACGTTATCAATTTAATTACAGATAGCGCCACTTTCGAGATTTTATTATGGCAACCATTTTCTTAAATGGAAGTCGATTTTTGTTCGAAACAAAAGTTGTAACCAGCACTAAAACGAATATAACGGTTTTATTTTTTGAATTTTAGATCATTTTTCACTAGGTTACAGCGTTCTAGTTTGAATAACTCGCTTACTTTTTATAGTAGAAAAAAATGCATCAAATTAAAGTTGTTTGGTTTTAAAAGAGGCATAATCTGATGTTAATAGTTTTTTTTAGTGTTATCCGTATCGGAACGTTTTAAAGCATGTATCAATGTTCAAGGTTGCCATTTTGAACACTTGTACTAGGTCAATGCATTCGTTTTAAAACGCTCTATCAAAAGATGAATAAAAAAACATTTTATTTAAGAAAATAAAGATGACCTTGATATCTTTTCTACAATTCTATCTAAAAAAAACTATTAACATCAGATTATACCTCTTTCAAAACCAAACAACTTTGGTTTTTATGCATTTTTTTCTACTATGAAAAGTAAGCGAGTTATTCAGGTGGCCTGTGTTAGCGTGTACGTGTGTGGATGTGCGTAAACTTTAGAACTTTGTAACTCAGTGAAAAATGATCTAAAATTCAAAAACTAGAAAACCGTTGTATTCGTCTCATTGCTAGTTACAACTTTTGTTTCGAACAAAAATCGACTTCCATTTAAAAAATGGTCGCCATAATAAAATCTCGAAAGTGGCGCTATCTGTAATGAAATTGATAACGTCATCATTTTATCTTTTCAAAGCCATACAACTTTTATCTAAACTATTTTTTCAAAAAAGCTTCTCTTTTCGAGATATTCACATGTATTGAATAAAATGGTCTACTCTGTATATACATAAACACATACATATTTATATGTACACACACATACACAATGTTTTATGCATATGCGTAACATTGTATTGTGATTATCTTTGCACCGTAAGTAATCAAGACACATGAACAGAGAGTATTTATTATCTTCAATTTTTTTTTAATGCAAATTAATGAATGGCTTTTTTTATTGCGTTGTTTCGTCGTTTCTAAAATCATCGTTTTCTCAGAACGCTAATTGTTCAATAAGAATAATTTTCACATATAATTAACACGCGAAAATTTTATTGTGACGGAAGATTCAAAGTTAATGAAGTAAATTACCAAGAGAAAATGTATGTGCTGTAATATTTATACCTATAATAGGATAATGTATTTTTTATCGTTTCTTCTGCAAGACACATGTAGCGATATGTTAAGGGAATTATGCACATGTACTGTAACAAAGGTTTGATGAATCCTACATAAATTTTCTTTCTGCATAATCAAAGGCGGACAGCAAATTGTACACGTATATGTATACAGGGTGTGCGAAAAATCTGGAAATACCGCTAAAATAACTTTTAAAGAGTTTGAAGTATAGAATTGAAATTTATAGGAATACAAAATGGAATCACACAATCTATTTTTTAACCTCGACATATTTACCTAATACCTTCGAAGAATATATATAGAAGGAGAGGAAAGTCAAAAAATCTTAAATAACATGTAAAGTCGAGTGAGAACTCGTTTGAAAGGCTTTCCGAGATGAAAACAACCCAAAGTCTCTACGATTTTTTTTGCAGGGTTATGCTCATTTAAACATTGGCGTCGCGATTTAGCGCTAGCGAAGGCTTCGCGCGGGCACGCGTGTTTCCTAAGTGGATGGTAGTGCGTATAGGAGAGTGTGTGTATGCATATGTGACACAGGCAAAAATCGGGACTCCACGGTTCGTCACTCCCGCAGTATTTAACGATTCCAAACCCTCTCTGCTCTGAGTATGTGTGTGAATGAGCATAATTCTGCGAAAAAAAATCGTAGAGACCTCGCGTTGTTCTCGTATCGGAAAACTTTTTCAAACGAGCCTTCATTCGACTCCACATGCCATTTAAGATTTTCCGACTCCCCTCTCTTCCCATCTTCCGGAGATGTTAAGGTGAATGTGTCCGCGAAATTAAAAGATAGATTTTATGATTTCATTATATCCGTATAAATTTCAATCCTATACTTCAAATTCTTCAAAAGTTATTTCAACGTTTTTGTTTTCGATTATCCTCGTATCATTTTCCAGACTTTGGCATACTTTGTATACAAATATATATGTATACTGTCTTTCAAAAAGATTTTAAATTTAGAAGTTAATGCGTATAATATTGATGCAATTTTAACTGACGCATTTTAAAGTCTTAAAGATATTCTTATGAAAGAATTCGTGACACGTATCACAGTGTAGATATCCCTATATATCTATAGAGATATATTTAAAATATATCTTATACAACAAGTTTATTGTGATTATAATTACATTGCAAGAAATCATATTTAAATTTGTTTTCATATTTAAATTTGTTTTTTAAATAAAAAGTAAACAATATAATTGTGAATTAATTTAAATAATATGAAATGTTTGAAACTAAATTTAAATAAAGTGTTTTTATATACTTACATAATTAGCTACTTTTATTATAGAGTAAAAGCAATATTTCTAACATGCGCCACCTATACAACGTTAAGTGCAATTTACTTTATTGTTTTTAAAATTTTGTATTTTATTATACGCTTTTTTTAGTAAAATGACATAAAAATAATTTTAATATTCTGATGATATTATTGAACGGTAAGTCTCTTTTTACAATGTAGAAATCATTTTGGGATTTAAGTATATGATAAGACGTTACTGGAGAATATAGCAAAGAGAATATAATACTTATCTAAGCTTGACAATAAACAAGATGGTCTTAGAGATTATCCCCGTATCATTTAACAAATCTATCAATATAAAATGCTTTGTAGCATTGAGCTTTTACAATGTCGGTGATAGGCTACTGGCCTACATTCTTTTATCATTTTACTCGAAAAAATTATTTTAGATATTTATCGTAAAAAGTCATATTGTGACTCCACCTTTAGTTTTAATCAAATTATGATGAATATCTGCAATATAATGCTCTATTTTTATTTATGAAAGATGTATAAAATCGTGTAACATTTAGTCATAAAATCTCTTAAAAACTAGAGCATTTAATTTAGTAACACTATATACGTTGTGTGATGACACAATGTGCCATTACAAAGGAAAGTTTTCTATTCCATTTTCTTATTAAAAAAAAACTTGAAAAATTTACAAGTGCCAATCTCGAGAACATCGTTTTAATACAGTCCTTTCAGAACTGTAATAGCATTAACAATAACGATGTTTAAAATTGCGTAGTATTATATTACAAGGCTCTAAACGGAATTTTCAAGAATCTGAATTTGCAACACATCGATGTTAACTATAATAAAATATATGAATACTAATATATTCTAATATCAAACACAAACCTGTAATTAATAAGGATTCATCAAACTCTGTAGTATGTAATATAATAATTGTTATGTATATGTTTGTCAAGACAAATTCACATTAAATTGCTTTTTAATTTGAGATAGCAGAGAGACAAGGAATCTCAGAAAAAATGTATTATGTGCACTTTTTTATGAATATATTAATCTTATTTTCTGACCTCCACAACAGCGCATCTAATTTTAGAAGTTTTTTTTATATAGATATTTTACTTAAAATATCTTATACACATATAAACAATATTATGTAGATATTTTTATTTGTGTCGATAGTAATAAAATTATATAGAAGCATTTTAAAATTTTGTATAAAATGCTAATAATTCTGTTGCTTGGAGTGTCTAGCATATTTTCGATCATTTTTATTACAATAATTAGGAATACTGCTTGCAATTTTTTCGTAATTGCATGGACGTAATATATTTAATGATTTTATAGTACATACATACATATGTATATATATGTGTGTATATATATATATATATATATATATATATATATATATATATATATATATATA
>QVOA01001846.1:0-10745 GCA_014825685.1 Pseudomyrmex cubaensis
TATCACTATCACTTCTGCTGCTGTGACATGTGAATGGAATGATCACCGTATCAATATTATTGATACACCAGGTCATATTGACTTTAATATCGAAGTGAACCGTTCTTTGCGTGTTCTCGATGGTGCTATCTTTGTTATTGAAGGCGTTGCAGGTGTTCAGCCACAGTCAGAAACAAACTGGCGTTTGGCAGATCGTTATAATGTTCCGCGTATTATTTTCATCAATAAGCTTGATCGTACGGGTGCTGATTTCTATTATGCATTTAGTACATTAAAAGAAAAGCTTGATATTGTTGCTATTCCGCTACAACTTCCAATTGGTGCAGAAGATAATTTTGAAGGCGTTGTCGACCTTGTCGAAATGCGTGCAATTATCTGGGAAGGTGGTGAGCTTGGTGCGAAGTTCCATTATGCTGATATCCCAGCCGAACTTAAAGAAAAAGCAGAAGAAGCACGTCAAAATCTCCTTGATACAGCGCTATCTGTAGATGAAGCAGCAATTGAATCTTATCTTGAAAATGGCGATATTGATGTTGCAACATTAAAACGCTGCATTAAAAAAGGAACCATTTCTGGTGAGTTCCGTCCTGTAATGTGCGGTACTGCCTTTAAGAATAAGGGTGTTCAACCACTTCTTGATGCAGTTATTGATTATCTTCCTGCTCCTGATGAAGTTGAAGGTATCCGTATTGCACCACCAGAAGATGAAGAAGTTGATGAAAACTTCTTGCCTATCGTTCCAGTCGATCCAGAAGGTAAGTTTGCAGGTCTCGCCTTTAAGATTATTTCCGATAAATATGGTACATTAACATTCGTACGTGTATATCGTGGTGTTCTTAATACAGGTGATACTGTTCTTAATACGACAAAAGGTTCAAAAGAACGTATTAGCCGCATGTTCAAAATGCATGCTGATAAGCGTGAAGAAGTTAAGTCTGTTGGTGCAGGTGATATTGTTGCCTTTGTTGGACTTAAAGATACAGTTACAGGTGATACGCTTGCTGATGCAACAGATCCTGTTGTGCTAGAACGTATGCAGTTCCCTGTTCCTGTTATTGATATTTCTGTCGAGCCAAAAACAAAAGACGCAGTTGAGAAGATGTCTCTTGCACTTCAGAAACTTACTTCTGAAGATCCTTCTCTTCAACTTCGTACCGATCAAGAAACAGGCCAAACCATTCTTTCAGGTATGGGTGAGCTTCATCTTGATATTATTGTTGATCGTCTTCGCCGTGAATATGGTGTTGATGCCAATATTGGTGCGCCTCAGGTTGCATATCGTGAAACGATTACGCAAGAACATACAGAAACATATACCCATAAAAAGCAATCTGGTGGTTCTGGTCAGTTTGCTGAGGTTACAATTAAGTTTGAGCCTTCTGGTGATGAAAAGGGTATCTTCTTCGAGAATAAGGTTGTTGGGGGTTCTGTTCCTAAGGAATATATTCCAGCAGTTGAGAAGGGTATTCGTAACCAGTCTTCAACAGGTGTGCTTGCAGGCTTTGAAACTGAAGATTTCAAGTTTACATTGCTTGATGGTAAATACCATGATGTTGACTCTTCTGCTCTTGCCTTCGAAATTGCAGCTAAAGCTTGCTTCCGTGAAGGTATGAAGAAGGCTGGCCCAGTTATTCTTGAACCAATTATGGATGTAGAAATCACAACACCAAATGACCATGTTGGTGATGTGGTTGGTGACTTGAACCGCCGCCGTGGTATCATTCAAAGCCAAGAAACATCTGGTTCTACTGTTATGATTCGTTCACAAGTGCCATTGAAAGAAATGTTTGGTTATATTTCGCACTTGCGTTCAATCACAAAGGGACGTGCATCATTTACAATGCAGTTCCATCATTATGATCCAGTACCACGTAATGTGGCTGAAGAAATTATGGCAGAACGTTCATAAGATTTCTTTAGGATATCTTTAAAAGAAAGCCCCTTTATATTTTATAAAGGGGCTTTTTTTTTTGTGATCTTTTTTTGTGATCTTATTGAATGTGAATGATAGAGCTTGATATAAACTTGACATAAAATAGAGAATAGTTTTATCGTATAAAAAGGTGATGGATTTCCACCAACTTTTCTTTTCATAAGAAAAGTGAACCGCTTCTTGAGACAATCTTTTTCAAAGAAGCTGATGATTCCTACCAATAATGTGCCAATTATTTTGGTGCAAAGGGTAGGGATATGTTATTTTTTCTAAATCAAAAGAATTTTGTGATGCGCCAATTTTTCGCTTTATTGCGTTGGGCTTCTCTTCTTGTGCCATTAGGATTATTGGTAGGAAGTGCCTGCGCTCTTTTTCTATGGCTTCTTAATTTCGTAACTTCGTTGCGATTTGAATATCCTTCCTTGCTTTATGGGTTACCATTTGCGGGTGTTATGGTTGCACTGCTTTATTTTTTATGGGGTGGACGTTCAGAAGGAGGTAATAACCTTATTATTGATGAAATCCATCAGCCGGGGGGGGGTGTGCCATTAAGGATGGCTCCTTTTGTTTTTATTGGAACAATTATTAGCCATTTATTTGGTGCCTCTGTTGGTCGTGAAGGCACGGCTGTTCAAATAGGTGGAAGCTTTGCTGGAGCGATTGCGCGTTTTTGCGCTTTCGATGAGCGCACAACAAAGATCTTCTTAATGGCGGGTATTGCGGCTGGTTTTGGTGCAGTTTTTGGAACGCCTCTTGCAGGTGCTATTTTTGGTTTAGAAGTTCTAACATTAGGGCGGTTAGAATATCGTGCCCTTTTACCTGTATTGATTGCGTCTTTTGTTGCTAATTGGACATGTCATGCTTGGGGTATTGAGCATACACATTATCATGTTGGGGCGGTTGCTCTTAATGGAGTGATGATTCTAAAGGTTGCGATAGCGGGTATTTGTTTTGGTTTTGCGAGTCATATTTTTGCAGAATCTGTTCATCGCCTTTCTCCAATTGTTAAAAAGATTTGTCCTATTGGGTGGTTGCGCCCTGCTTTGGGTGGTATTGTAACGATCATATTAGTTTGGCTCTGTGGAACACGGGATTATTTAGGTCTTGGTGTGATAACAGCGAATGCCCATGGTGCTTCTTTGGTCAATTTCTTTCAGTATGATGGTTATTATTGGGGGTGGATTTTAAAGATAGGCTTCACAGCTGTTGCGCTTTCGACAGGATATAAAGGCGGAGAGGTGACACCATTATTTTTTGTCGGTGCTGCTTTAGGAAATTGCCTTGCATCTATTTTTCACTTACCGATTGATCTTTTTGTAGGAATTGGTTTTGTTGCCGTTTTTGCAGGGGCAGCGAATACACCTTTAGCATGTAGCTTGATGGCTGTAGAGCTTTTTGGGGGTGAGAATATCGCCTATTATGCAGTTGGGTGCTTTGTTGCCTATCTGACATCAGGTCATACAGGCATTTATCTTTCGCAACGTATTGCTATCCCTAAATTATGGAGAGCCCCTTTTAAAGAGGGTGTTCTCTTAAGAGAGGCACGTTTGGGCAATAAGCCTTAGCGCATAAGCGCCTTACCTATTGAATAAAGGTTTGAATAAATAGGTTTGAATCAATAGGTAAGATATCGCTTTATATCTCTGTATATTGCGATTTTATATGAAAATTTTAACCGAATGAGTGATTAGCATGCATGATAGCGATACCGATTTCTCTAAGTAAATTAAAGGATTTATCAAGAGGAATAAAAATTTCTTCATGCTCGCGTGCAAAACCTTGTGCAACAGCCGCATCGCCCATTTCGCCAAAATTTAAATTGGTGATATTGGGGGCTTTAACAGGGAAGAGATCATCTAAAAGATGAAGCGCTTGTGGAATATTAAGGCATAGAATGAGATTCGTAATTGCCTCGCGTGTAATTGTTCCACGAGGGCCAAAATAAGGAATATGTGTTGAGAGTTTCCAAATATGTTCCATAAGTGCGAAACGTATCAGATGTAGAAGTTTTTCTGTATTTTGCATATGTGGTGCACCTTCCCAGATGCTGCGTAGGGCAATATCTTCACATTGAATACGGCGGAACATTGCAGGGACGCTTTTCCAAAATTCTAATTCTTCAAAGCCTTCTGCAATGGTCATAAAACATTCACGCTGATCTTCATTTTGGCTATGGCTTGCACGATCAAGCCAAGTTCCTGGATCAAGATGACGGATAGTTTCTCTTAGAACATCAAGGTCGGAATGTTTTAAAGCTTGGATTGCAAAATCCATTAATTGTTTAAAACGTGGCGAATTTTTACGTAATTGTATGAATGTTTCAGGATGGCGATTTGCAGCTTCTCCAAGACCGTGAAGAATATTTGCCCACCATCCTAATTGTTGCAATATGGCATTATTAGGAATTGCGCGCATTTGTCCTGGATGTGTAATGCGTGTAATTGTTGCGCTATCTGATTGGCGTGCTGATGGGCGTGAGCCAGTTTTATCAATAAGAGATGGACCAAATGCGCTCAATAAGGCGGTATAGCCAGGATCATTAACAAGATCGTCCATTTTCATAGCAATGGTTGAAAAGAAATCTGCTGCAAAATCTGGACGTTGATAAAGTGGGTCTGATTGGGGTGTAGCTGCTTGTTCTTCTGCTTCTATAATATATTCTGCAAGGCAGGCAATGGTAGAAGCGGCAATATTTTTTGTTCCAAAAAGTGTGTAACCATCGCCACCTTGGAATGCTGTTTCAACACGGCATGGAATACCTGCTTTATAGAGTTCATGGCGTGTGTGAGGAGGAGAGAAATAGCTAAGGCGCTCTTTTAGACTAAATGGATGGGCGCCGCGTCCAATAGATTCGCCATGTGTGTCAAACATCGTAAGGGCAATATGCTCAAGCCCATATTCTTTCATAAGGGAGAGCACACGCAGGCGAAGCCTCTCAACTAAGGTACTTGCTGCAATTTGCCCGATATAGCGCCCTGAATCAGAATAACCAAATTGTAGAGATAAGCGACCATTTGCACGAAGATAATTACGCCAATGAGGAGATTGAAAGGCTTCTTCTAAAATAGTTTCACCATTTTCTAGGGCTGATTCTGTTTCGAAGAGTGGAGAAATTTCAATTTGATGATCTTTAATGCCAAATAATCTTGCAAGCCATAAGGTTGCAAGGAGGGTATAGCCGCTTTCTGTCTCTGCAATAAGGAAACGTATTGGAGAGGATTGATCAATATGTTTGATGATTTGTGACATTGTCATCATTAAGCGTGCAGCAGCACTTGGCTCTACAAGAAGAGAGCCAAAATTGACCTTTAAAGGATGGAGATCTGTCATCGCCTCATCAATGCGTGAGAGCAGTACGCGCCTATGAGAGGGAAGGGTTGGATCGTCTGTGAGGCCTAATCTTGTACGGGCAACATTATAGATTTGTGCAGCGTTAAGGCGTGTATGAATATGGGCAACAGAGAGACCATGGGTGATGAAACTTGTGCGGAGAACATTAAAATCCCTTCTTTTTTCAAAGGGGATTTGCTGATATTCTGCTTTAAAAAGTGGCAAGAGATCTTTGCTATTGAGGAGCGCATTGTCACGTTCTTCGATGAGAATACGTGCAAAATCGGCAATAAGATGAGGCTCTATTGTTGTTGGGGTATTTTTTGTTTGTGGGCAGGCATGATGTTGCTTTTTTGTCGCAGTTAAGGCTTGCTCAATACGTTCTAATAAAGGGTTGTGGTGCGGGCGTGTTTGATAGAGATTCTCTAATCCATGCTTTAGGCGGGTGAGTTGTGCAATTTTTAACTCTAATCTGATACGGATTGTATCCCACCATCCAATATCATTGCGACCATCTGTATCAAAGCCAACCCAGCTGGCTAAACTAATTGGGGCGGGAGAAAATATTTGCGCATTTTCTTCATGCGATTCAGGGCCCCATCTCTCTTCTGCTTCTTTAAAAATATGATAATTTAAGATATCTAATGCATCACGTCCGCGTAGAATAGCCTCTAAGGCAAGGTTTTGTTCTTCATCTAATGTAGGAGGGGCTGAACGGCGATGTGTTGGTAATGAGGGGAAAGATTGGTCTGGCTTTTCTGCTTGTTGGGCAAGATAGGTATAAACATCATTAGCAAGGGCAAAAGTAGGATGGGCAGTAAAGACTGCTGCTAATTTTGTTGTTTCTAATTCTTGTTTTGTCGTGGCGTGTTGTACAATCTTTCTTGCAATTTTTTCTAGCCTTGGAAGTGGTGGGTTCTCTATTTGTTCTTTTTCAAGCTCTATATAAGAACGTAAAGATTGTGCACGTTCAATAAAATTTTGGTCTCTTAATAATTTGATAAGAGATTCGATATCATTAAGCTTATTTTTGGCGATAAAATTTTCAGAAAGAGAGGTGATAAAATTAGAAAGATTATGAGAATTCTCTTCTAAGAGAATATCAAGCTGGGATATAAATTTATCTGGAAGTTTCTTTTCTTGCCCGAGCTGTAAGAGGATATCAGACAGGGAGGCACGGTGTGTCATTGTTGGAAACTCTCGTAAATTTATATTAAAGTGATGTTTCTTTCTTCCATGTTCATCATTAAAGTGCAACATCTAAAGGAAATGAATGAAAAGAAAAGTTTCATGAAAGATATTAATTTTAAAAATATAAATTTTTTAGCATGTTTTTTTCTTTTTGTAATGATCGTCATTATGGTCATTATTCATGTCTTTTTTACTAAAGAGGCGATTGATTCTTCTTATTTTTTATCTGTTTTAGAAGAAGGTGCACGCGCAGGGCTTGTGGGAGGATTGGCAGATTGGTTCGCTGTAACGGCATTATTCCGCCATCCTTTAGGGATTGCTATTCCACATACAGCAATTTTACCACATAAGAAAAATAAGTTAGGTGAAGCGCTTGGGGTTTTTATAGCGCATCATTTTTTAAAAGAAGAAGATCTTGAAAGAATTTTTCATAAGATAAATTTTTCTCATTATTTTTTAAACTTTATGAAGGAGGCAGATAATTTAGAGCAAATTTTGAAGATTTTGCGCCGTATTTTACCTGAAACACTTGCAGGTATTCATGATGGGCGCCTAGCGATTATCATGAGGCGCGCGCTTCCTGTTATTTTAAATGGTAAGGAGGCTAATTTACTTGTTGTTCGTGCTATGAAGGCGATGATGAAGAGCGATGTACATCAAGAAGTATTCTCGTTTTTCTTAGAACAATTAAAGAGTTTAATTGCCTCCAAAGAGCCTGAATTAAGAAAATTTGTCGAAATGCGGGTAAGAGAGCAAGGTGGACGATTAGTAGGTTGGGCAATTGGTGCCTCTGTTGCCCATCAAGTATTTAATGCGTTGAATATTGAGCTTGAGCGTGTTGATCCGATGGATTCGCGTTTAAGGAAGGGTTTTTCGCAGTGGATGAATAAAAAAATTCTTTATCTTGAAGCGCATCCTGAAGAAATCTCACTTTTAACAAAGAAAATTGCAGTTTTTTTAAGTGATGAAACTTTGTGTGAATGGACTTCAGAATTATGGAATCGTATTTGTGCACAAGTTGAAGAAGATAGTGATAAAGAAGATGGGTGGAGTGCGCAAACTTTTCGGAGCTTAGTTGCTTATTTATTTAATTTTTTAGAGGAACGCTCTCAATGGTTAGATAAAGCGAATGACATTATTTTTATAAATCTTAAAAAATTATTGCCAAAAATTCGCGAGGAAGTTGCAGAATTTATTTTAAAAATTATAGAGAAATGGGATGGAAAAGATTTATCATATTATTTAGAAACAGGGCTAGGGCGTGATCTTGCTTTTATTCGAATTAATGGAACAGTTGTTGGGTTTTGGATTGGCATATTTTTAGAAATTATTATAATATTATTACAGATGCTTTAATTATAGCGTTTATGGGTTTTATATCGCATGAAAATGCTTGACCTTGCCATATTTATGGGGCATTCCTACTATTAATGAGGACTATTTTAGTCTTGAATGAATATGTTCTGGATCTTCTATTGTGTTGAGACTTTCCAAGCTTGCTGATTATGCCGCTGTTATTCTTGTTCGTCTTGGACGTCAAGGAGATTTGATGACAGCATCGATCTTGGCGCAAGAAACAGGTTTGGCTGAGCCGACTGTTGCAAAACTTTTAAAAGCTTTAGCATCAGCAGGATTAGTAACTTCCTATCGTGGTGCAAGAGGGGGGTATCGTCTTGCTGTAGAGCTTGATGAAATTACTGTTGCACGGGTTATTCGTGTGATTGATGGTCCGATTGCTTTGGCTGAATGTTGTGAGGGGCGTGATTGCCTTCATGGTACAACATGTGGTCTTTCTGGGCAGTGGGATATGGTCAATCGCGCAGTGTGTCGGGCCTTAGAAAAGGTCACATTGGCTGAAATGGCGAATAATATGCAGTGGAAGCATGAAGCGGGTTCTGCACAATGAGGCTAGAGCTAGGAATTTATTGGTCTTAGGCAAAGAGGGGAAAATATGCCGGCTGTGTCGGAAACCCGTGAAACTGTTGAAAAACTCGCTCATTCAAGTTATGAGTGGGGGTTTGAGACTGATATCGAAATGGATATCGCTCCTAAGGGATTAAATGAAGATATTGTTCGTTTAATTTCTACACGTAAGGGGGAGCCTGAGTGGATGCTAGAATGGCGTCTTAAGGCATTCCGCTTATGGCAAAAGATGGAAGAGCCATCGTGGCCTAAGGTAAAATATCCTAAAATTGATTATCAAGATGCGCATTATTTTGCCCAACCTAAAAAAACTGATGGGCCGAAAACTCTTGATGATGTTGATCCTGAACTTTTAAGAACTTATGAAAAGCTCGGTATTCCTCTTCATGAGCAAGCTATTTTAGCAGGTGTTGAAGGTGCTGCTGAGGAGAGAATGCCTGTTGCTGTTGATGCTGTTTTTGACAGTGTTTCTGTTGCAACAACATTTCGTAAAACACTTGCGGAAGCGGGTGTTATTTTCTGCTCTATTTCTGAAGCAATTCGTGATTATCCAGAATTAGTAAAGAAATATATTGGCTCAGTTGTTCCTGTTGCTGATAATTTTTTCTCAGCGCTTAATTCGGCTGTGTTTACAGATGGGTCTTTTGTTTTTGTTCCTAAAGATGTGCGCTGCCCCATGGAACTTTCGACATATTTTCGCATTAATGCGCGTAATACGGGGCAGTTTGAACGTACGCTGATTATTGCTGAAGATCGTGCCCATGTCTCTTATTTAGAAGGGTGCACAGCGCCGCAACGTGATGAAAATCAGCTTCATGCTGCTGTTGTCGAATTGGTCGCGATGGAAGATGCGACTATTAAATATTCTACAGTGCAAAATTGGTATCCTGGTGATGAAAATGGTCTTGGTGGGATTTATAATTTTGTAACTAAACGCGGTCTATGTCAGGGCGATCGCGCGCGTATCTCTTGGACTCAGGTCGAGACAGGATCTGCTATTACATGGAAATATCCATCTTGTATTTTGGCGGGTAAAGCCTCTGTTGGTGAGTTTTATTCTGTTGCGGTTACAAATAAGCATCAGCAAGCAGATACGGGTACGAAGATGATTCATCTTGCACCTGATACGCGTTCGACAATTATTGCAAAAACAATTTCTGCTGGAAAATCAGATAGCACATATCGTGGTCTTGTTCGTATGCAGCCTAAGGCGCGCAATGGCAGGAATTTTACACAATGTGATAGCTTGTTGATAGGCGATCAATGTGGTGCCCATACGGTGCCTTATATTGAAAGTCGCAATATGACAGCGCGGATTGAGCATGAGGCAACAACGTCAAAAATTTCTGAAGATCAACTTTTTTATTGTCGTTCTCGTGGCTTTTCAGAAGAAGAAGCTGTTGGTCTGATTGTCAATGGTTTTTGCCGTGAAGTTCTAAAAGAGCTCCCTATGGAGTTTGCTGTAGAAGCGCAGAAACTTCTTCAGATTAGTCTAGAAGGAAGTGTGGGTTAAAATGAGTGATTTTTTAAATATTCAAGGTCTTAAAGCACAAATTGATGCTGATGGTGTTCCAAAAGAAATCCTAAAAGGTGTTGATCTCTCTATTGGTAAGGGAGAAATTCACGCGATTATGGGGCCAAATGGTTCTGGTAAATCCACACTCTCTTATGTGCTCGCTGGGCGTGAAGATTATGAAGTAACCGAAGGATCTGCGACATTTAAAGGAGAAAATCTTCTTGAGATGGAGCCAGAGGAACGTGCAGCTTTGGGTGTTTTTCTTGCATTTCAAACGCCTATTGAATTGCCTGGGGTTAATAATGCAAACTTCTTGCGCACGGCAGTAAATGCAGTAAGGCGTGCAAGAGGGCAAGATGAGCTTGATGCTGTTGCATTTTTAAAAATGGCACGTGAAGAAACCCAACGCCTCTCTATCTCAGGTGAGATGCTTAAACGTGCGGTTAATGTTGGCTTCTCAGGGGGGGAAAAGAAACGTAATGAAGTGCTACAAATGCGCTTATTACAGCCATCTTTTGCCGTCTTAGATGAGACAGATAGCGGCCTTGATATTGATGCGCTTCGCATTGTTGCTGATGGTGTTAATTCTTTACGTGGGGCAGATTTTTCAGCGCTTGTCATTACGCATCATCAGCGTTTGTTAGAATATATTGTGCCTGATCATGTTCATGTCATGGCAAAGGGGCGCATCATTCATAGTGGCGGCCCTGAAGTTGCTAAAGAGCTTGAAGAACAAGGCTATAAAAGATTTCTTGAGGCGGTAGAGTGAGCATGATTGTGAATGAAGCTTGGGAAGCTTTGCGTGAACGGGCAAATTCTCAGGCACATATTTTAGAAAATATCTCATTTCCT